>JACXGI010020558.1:0-10917 GCA_016801175.1 Esox masquinongy | reverse complement strand
TATAGTCAAAACTCTAGAAACATGTTAAATGCTAAAACAATATAGTCAAAACTCTAGAAACATTTTCTGGCTAAAGCCTTATAGTCAAAACCCTAGAAACATATTCTAGCTAAATCATTACAGTCAAAATTCTAGAACAATGTTCTATTCCAAAGCAAAATAGTAAAATCTGTAATCAAACCTTTCTCGCTCTCCGTTTTTGTTTGTCGGAGAAGGATCAATGACAGATTATCAGTGACATTACGTCAACTGCTGCTGATGAACTGGGGAATATAACATGCCTATCTGTCTGCGTGAGATAATACATAACGTTAATACCCGAAAATTGGTGCCCACAACATATTTTTTGTCAGTTCCCCAAAAGCAAAGCATGATTTTCAGCTTAGGTTTAGGGAAAAATGTTTAATTGGACATAGTGTTAGAATTTTAGTTACTTTAAGGATTTATGTGTCAAGGTCAGAAAGACAACTGTGTTAGTGTCCGTGTGAGTGTGTTTGCCTGTTTGTGTGTGTGTGTGCATGTGTGTGGGAGTGTGTGTGTGGGTGTTTGTGTATGGGTGTGTTTGTGTGGGTGTTTGTGTGTGTGTGTGCATGTGTGAGTGTGTGTGTGTGGGTGTTTGTGTATGGGTGTGTTTGTGTGGGTGTGTGTGTGTGTGTGCATGTGTGTGGGTGTGTGTGTGTGTCAGAGAGGTAATCTAAGCTCAAAGCGGACACATAGCGAGTCTGAGAGAACAATAGGAAGACAAAACATTTTTGTGCATATTTCTTCTCTGGCCTACTTCACACTTTAGTTACTGTTTGGGCTGGCAAGGCAGGGAGTGAGAGGGAGAAAAATATAGTGAGGAGAGAGAGGAAGAGAGAGACAAGAGAGAGAAAGAGAGAGACAAGAGGTGAGTGGAACAGAGAGGAGAGCAAGGGAGAAAAAGAGAGGGAGAGAGGAATGAGAGAAAGAGAGGGAGAATGATGTCGTCAGAATCAGGGTAAAGGAGATGAAATTACACCTGTTCTGCTTGCTAAAGTCTTTGAAATGTGAGTCAGTCCTCGTTCTCCGCCAAAATCCTTTTCCCGACAATACATTGTGATCTTTAAACAAGTTGAACTAGGTCGCTGCACTATTTGGGTCTGGCTGAGTGGAGAAGGGCTATGATCTGGGAGACACACTTTATCACGTTGTTTCATCATCCTTCACACACACACACACACACACACACACACAAACACGCTCAGACACACACACACACAAACAACCATTTTTTAACCCGATCGCCTAACCATTCTTTTACCACTAAATAATATATTTGAGTATGTATGAAGTTTGTGGGATTAACACATATAGCATTTTCAGTTTATATTTTAAATATTTGTTTTTAGGATGCAGGTTAGGATATATATATATATATATATATATATATATATATATATATATCTTCTTGGATTGTCGCCCCAACTCTTTCAGAACTGTTGTCCCAACTCTTCCAGGACTGTTGTCCCAACTCTTCCAGAACAGTTGTCCCAACTCTTCCAGAACCGTTGTCCAACTCTTCCTGAATGGCTGTCCCAACTCTTCCAGAACTGTAGTCCCAACTCTTCCAGAACAGTTCTCCCAACTCATCCAGAACAGTTGTCCCAACTCTTCATGAACTGTTGTCCCAACTCTTCCAGGACTGTCGCCCAACTCTTCCAGAACTGTTGTCTCAATTCTTCCAGGACTGTTGCCCAACTCTTCCAGAACTGTTGTCCCAACTATTCCAAAACTGTTGTCTCAATTCTTCCAGGACTGTTGCCCAACTCTTCCAGAACTGTTGTCCCAACTATTCCAAAACTGTCATCCCAACTCTTCCAGAACTGTCATCCCTTCTCTTCCAGAACTGTCGTCCCTACTCTTCCAAAACTGTAGTCCCAACTCTTCCAGAACAGTTGTCTCAAATTGAGTTTGTCTTATTATTTTGCACTACATAATAATAATAACAGATCAATGTTTTTCTCAGAGGTGATCAAATGAACCTAATAACAGACCCTTTTCAGTGCGACAAACCAAAAGTAATCTACCTTGGAGAGAGTGTGATTTCATTGTAAGCAGAGCCAGCGCACATATGAGAAGAATTCTATTAACAGGAGCCCATGAGTGGTCAGAGGTCAGAGGTCAGCTGTGCATGCAGAACATCTTTAGTCCAGCAATGTGTCAGTCACGTCTTCATAAAACTTCACAAAATGTGTACCGTACATCTCTATATTGTTCATTGCTTAAAGGAGCTCTGTAGTTTGAGGCAGACTGCAATATGCAAACAAAAAGAAGGAAGCCTGAAGTGTCTTTGTACCCCTGATGGTAAAAATCATGCATTTTATTTTGTAAAAAGGCATTCCCGCATTAAACAACAAACATTGGCTGCTACAGGCTGAATAACAGAAATGATAGGCTATGTTTATATGAATATTGTATGTGATTTGTTCAATTATTTTTTGCAATATTGACTACTGTCTAAATGACAGCATATTAACTACTGTCTAAAAGACAGCATATTGACTACTGTCTAAACAACAACATAGTGACTACTGTCTAAACAACAACATAGTGACTACTGTCTAAACGACAGCATATTGACTACTGTCTAAACAACAACATAGTGACTACTGTCTAAACGACAGCATATTGACTACTGTCTAAACAACAACATAGTGACTACTGTCTAAACGACAGCATATTGACTACTGTCTAAACAACAACATAGTGACTACTATCTAAACGACAGCATATTGACTACTGTCTAAACAACAACATAGTGACTACTGTCTAAACGACAGCATATTGACTACTGTCTAAACAACAACATAGTGACTACTGTCTAAACGACAGCATATTGACTACTGTCTAAACAACAACATAGTGACTACTATCTAAACTACAGCATATTGACTACTGTCTAAACAACAACATAGTGACTACTGTCTAAACGACAGCATATTGACTACTGTCTAAACAACAACATAGTGACTACTGTCTAAATGACAGCATATTGACTATTGTCTAAACAACAACATAGTGACTACTGTCTAAACGACAGCATATTGACTACTGTCTGAACGACAGTATATTGACTACTGTCTAGACAGTAACTGAAAGTGAGTACAGCGAAAGTGTTCACTGTAAATGTGTGCTGGACAAAGCACAGAACTTAAAACGTTCATATTTCCGTCCACAAGACCAGACATTTTCTTAGTGGCAAAAATAATTTTCTGGGAATCATCCAGAACACACTACGGACTGCTCTGTTCTCCCTTCTTCTTGGACCCATGTCTGTTGAACTAATCTCTCTCGTTCACACACTCAGCACTCACCTTCTGTTGGCTGAGGTCCGGTGAGGCCTCCATGATACTTCAGCTGTGATCCACTTAGACAGAGAGAGAAGAGAGACATTTGAGACATTGATTATGTATTTTTTTTAAATCGCTTTCCACCTGCAAGTCCTCTGTGTGATCCAGGTCTAACAATACATCCTGAAGTCCCCACAAACACAGTAAAACCTGACAAATAGGTCAGCAGAAGAAAAAAGGCTATTTCCAGATTAGAGTTTAGGTTTAGGGTAAAACATACAATTATGGCTAGTCTTAAAATTGGGGTTGCTTTTTGGTTTAAGCATTACGGGTTAGGGTTTAGCGCTAGGTTACTTTTAGGCATAAAGGTTTGGTTATTATTTTAAGGTAATGTTAATGTTAGGCTTAAGGCGAGAGCTAGGTAACATGGATTTAAGTTTTTCTAGTCAGCACAAGGATAGAAAACAAACGTGTGTGTTTCACAAGAAAATGAGAAAAACGCTTTGTTAACCCTGTCATCATCTGCAGATGAGAGAAAAGTGTAGCGGTGATGATGATGATCAGTGTAATGAATATCAACAGCATCTGACAAGTTCAACACAACAATGACTGACTGGCTTGTTGGGGTTTTTCGAATGACTGGCTTACTGTCTGGCTGCCTGATTGGTTAGCTGGTTGAGTTTTTGGCTGCCTCGCAGGCTGTTTGACTGATTGCCCTCCGGTCTGAGTGTTTGAACGACTACCTGGTTGGCGAGTTGACTGGTTGATGGTCTATCCTGACTGAGTGATTAGCTGGTTGACTGACTGACTATCTCCACTGCTGTCTGGTTGCCTGGCTGGCTGACGGACTGATTTGGCTGACTGGCAGGTGTGTGTGTGTCAAGGGAGGGCAAGGTCTTTGTCTTTTAGACTTGCAGCCTTTTAATTTTTCATTGTGTTGAGCTCCCCTTGGCCTGAAACCCAAGACAATAATGTCTCTCAGGTCAATTGATTTATGCCCTTGTGGTATCTCCCCCTGTCTGTCTCCCCCTGTCTGTCTCCCCTTGTCTGTCTCCCCGTCTGTCTCCCCTTGTCTGTCTCCCCTTGTCTGTCTCCTCTTGTCTGTCTCTCCCCCTGTCTGTCTCCCACTGTCTGTCTCTCTCTGTCTGTCTCCCCCTGTCTGTCTCTCCTTTTCTGTCTTTCCCTGTCTGTCTCCCCCTATCTGTCTCTCTCCACCTGTCTGTCTTTCTCTATCTGCCTGTCTGTCTTTCTCACTATTTATTGATCTGTTTATCTGTCTTTCAAAATATTAACTGTCCTTTATAGAGGTTATATATAGGTTATGCCAGACTTGTCTGACCCGTCCCTACATCCACGCTGTTCCCGTCCCTACATCCACGCTGTTCCCGTCCCTACATCCACGCTGTTCCCGTCCCTACATCCACGCTGTTCCCGTCCCTACATCCACGCTGTTCCCGTCCCTACATCCACGCCCTTCCCATCCCTACATCCACGCCCTTCCCATCCCTACATCCATGCCCTTCCCATCCCTACATCCATGCCCTTCCCATCCCTACATCCATGCCCTTCCCATCCCTACATCCATGCCCTTCCCATCCCTACATCCATGCACACGTTACCTGACACTGTTCAACAAATCAATGAGCAAGCCTGTCATTTCCCTTTGTCCCACCATATAGAGTTATATTTCTAGCTGTCGGTATTGACAGGGCTACTGAATGGTGATATTGGGGAAGGGGGGTGGTAAATTCATGGCATAAGAACCATGTCCATCATTAAACTACAAAATGGCTGAAATGTCTTCATGACAATGGCGTAAAAACCAGGTCCATCATTAAACCACAAAATGGCTGAAATGTCTTCATGACAATGGCATAAGAACCAGGTCCATCATCAAACCACTAACTGGCTGAAATGTCTTCATGACAATGGCATAAGAACCAGGTCCATCATTAAACCACTAACTGGCTGAAATGTCTTCATGACAATGGTATAAGAACCAGGTCCATCATTAAACCACTAAATGGCTTAAATGTCTTCATGACAATGGCATTAGAACCAGGTCCATCATGCTCTGCACAGACCTACAGGCTTGGGTCAGCCTCTCCCACTCTGCTAGTGCAGTCTTCAGGTCCAAACCTCACATTATTGACAACAGAAGTGTCCTGGATTTATTGTAGACTAGGCCTGCTATTAATTCCCAAGGTTCCAGAATGTGTTTTTTTCACTATTTTTTGACAGTCTGTTTGGGTTGTGTTCATAAAACTTGGAGTCACATGAGAGGGGAGCAGTTAACACGCAAGCCATTTCCCAGAATACCCTAGTACATTGCCAGCATGTCAGCACCGATTTACTGCTATTGTCATGAAGACATTTCAGCCATTCACTAATGCGTGTTGGCAGACTATTCTAGCCATGGCAGGTATGACAGACAAATTAGGAAATAAACTGCTTTTGACCACCATGACCCACAGTCACGGAATGTCTTGCAGAGGAACCTTAAGTCAGTAGTCTTTGTGGCAATAAGACGTTTGACAAGTCAGATTCATGACGTTTCTACTGTTATGTTACTGGATATCTTGTAAATCATTAGATATCTTGTAAATCATTAGGTATCTTGTAACTCATTACATGTCTAGTGAATCATTAGATATCACACGGGAAGAAAATAAATAACAGCCCTGTTTAAGAAACAATGAAAATGTTCAGCTTTATCTGCACATGTAACACAGAATGTAACATAAGTTTAAATTAACAACGAAAATGTACCATTAAAATGCTAAATAGTAATAATCTATTAGGAAGTAGCCTAAACAAATAAAATATATCTATAACTGACAATGCATTTGTCCCCCAAAAACAACACTGTTAGAAATAAAGGGTTCCTAAATGGTTCTTTGGCTGTCCCTGCGCATGGAGTAATAATTTGAAGAACACTTTGTGGTTCCAGGTAAAACCATTTTGGTCACAGGTAGAAAACTTTTCAGTTACAGGTAAAACCTTTTTAGGCTATAAGTAAAACCTATAAGGTACACTGAATAAAGAAGTTGTCTTTTATTTGAAACAAAAAGGGTTATACCTGGTGGAGCAATATTTTTGCAAAAGAAAATATGTCTAATAAAAGTATTTCAATCCATGTTTGGTATGAACAAGATCTGTGATTTTTGTGACCAATATTTGAGACCTTAAAATGAACAACCGAGACTCTATGTGTTCTTGATTGTAGTTCTTTACATCAGGTATTGCCTAGATGGCGCCAAAGAGCAAGTAATACAGTCACTCACTGTAACCACGGCCATCCCACAGGATGAGAAAAAGAGTTTGGACCACATAAACAGTACATCTCCATCAAACAAGCTACAGAATCAAATTACAGAGTAAAGCAATATTTTCATAACTTTGAAAAATTCAGGAGTTACTAGAATGGAAGAAAATATGGCTGGGTGGCTGCACACTTTGCAAAGTTACACTATTAGCAACGCAGTTAGCCAAAGCAAACCCAACATAGCTAGACTGGTCTGGAATATTGTTGAAATGAATTAACAAAATTTAAAAGAATTTAAAGAATTAAAAGCCCAGGACTTTATTCTTGACAAAATGCAAGGTAATAAATCAATAAATTATCTTTGGAGTTGGGAGAAACATAATACTAAATCTTGCAGCATACTAGTCTAACCCGCTAACTCCAGTTTAGTGTTGTCCATAGATTTCCGAAACTATTATTAGAAATACTACACTAATGTATCACCTTATTGTCATTGCTCACCACACTGTTTATTTGTTTTAGCTTTTTGCTGCTGGTATGCCATCCTGTGGCAAACTCGCAATGCAACATCAGCAACAATAATGGACCAGGGATTATTGGATTGATCTTTTGGTTGTGTGAGAAATGTCAGTTTCTTGTTTCTCCAAAAACATTGTAAATTGTATGAACTTGTTTTAGTTGTTCCAACTACAGATTTTCTTCTATTTTCTGTCAACCTGCCATATATTTGCTTTTTACTGTAGCCTGTTCTACAGTATGCAGCGTTAACTGGAATTGATATTCCATTGTTGACAAGTCGTTATGCTGGGAGATAAACCAGGCGCTTGCCACGTGCCTGTATTATTTAGTCTGGCATTGCCTGTTAATAGAGAAAAACAGTAGTATACGTTTTATTTTGAGCAATAATTGATTGCTTTAACAGATCACAATGCGTGTATGTTGATATAAAAATGTTGTCACTATTTGTCACCCCCCTTACCACACAATCAATCAGAAGCCTCCACTGCCCTAAAATCTTGCTAAAACAATTGAGGTGTGTTGCGCACAGTAGTGGATAAATGCACGCTGTCTAAGTATAGGTCCTCAATGTGTAATCGAACCAGTATGGATTTCGGTAGGTATCGGATTTAAGTTGTCATGTTGTTAGTTGTTAGGAACAGGCCGATAGCCAGCCGGGGCCATTCAGGGCCGGAGCAAGAGGCGCGACGTATCGTGCATGGTGGTGGTCGTGCGTGTGGCGGCAGGGGATAAGATTCCCATTTCCTACATATCAAATATAAACACAAACTCCACGTGGAGATCAGACTGTAGACAGAGAGAGGCCGCCGGCTAAAGACAAGGGATAGAACAGGGTCGAGCGGAAAAGGGATGGCACATATATACACACGGACGGAGCGCGCAAAAGGTTGCAGATTTTACTCCGACTAGGGACATCAAAGTTCGCGCGCACATTTCCAAATGGAGAACGTCGAAAGAAATGAAAAAGATAAGGAATAACATTATGGAATATGGCAAAACATGACATATTTTACGGTAAATAATTTAACCGTATATGCAAATTATAAATGACATTACAATTATAACAATTATTTGGTAGTTAGATTAATGACACCTTAAAAAATGTCTGACAAAGTTATAATAGGCTATCACCTCATTGTCGAAGATTCATAAAGCTCAATTTTATACTGTTAGTAATAGGCCTAAATGTAGACATGTAGAATAATTTAATGGTAACCTAATCATTAGAAAATATTTAACTATGTGTACAAACATATGAGTACCACAATGTCTGATAAAACAGTAGGCTATATTAAATCATAGTTTCGGCTATTTTTATATTCGGAATTACATTTTATAAAATGTAGGCTACACCTACATAACATTGCATAGCCTAATCATTTTAAATGTTTATTATATGCCTATGCGCTTTGAGAGGAAAATACTTTCGATTAAATAGCAGTATAACAATAATAATACTAACGGATATACCATAATTTATAAGTATTATTGTGAATAATTCTATATAGGCCTATATAGATTATATTTATTTAGACTAATAATTGTCACACAAACTGCAGATACAATAAACCTACCCCGGGTTGTTAAGATATCTTCAAACCTTAAAATAAAATAAAAAAAAAAGTCCCCTTCAGATTCCGTTTTCACTGCTTGGACAGGTTCATAGGTTGAAGAGGAATTGCGATAGCGGAATACAAGCTGGCACTGGCACCGGGCTCGCTCTCAGAAGTTCAAACAAACTACGGTTGGTCTGACTGACTGGCATTAGCCTAGCGAAGAGACGAAAACAACATCAAAAAAACACTTTTGACTTTAATTAAACTATATGGCTCACTTAAGCGATAACTTGGAGCGCTAGAGGGACAAAAGGACCGTTCACTCCACGAGAGTTCGTTGGTTATTTTAGCCGGTGTTAAAGTCTGTTAGGGTTCTTCTCCATAAGCCCCCTACTACATTATTGAAGACCGACTAAAGTTGAGCTGTGTTGATCACGGTGCACTGCGCATGCGTTCAGCTGCCATGTGTGCACCATTTGGCACGCGCCCAAAGCAGTAATGGGGTACAGTGAGGAAGGAGGGAAGGGTGGGAGGGGGGAGGGGATACCGAAATTACATTCTTATTAATAGTTTGTCCTGAATGATGTGCTGGGTTTTATTTATCCAGCAAACTAGAACAACATGCTCTCCCCAGCAAACCTAACATAATGTCACAACACTTAAAACAAACATTATATATATATATATATATATATATATATATATATATATATATATATATATATATATATATATATATAACATTTGAACATTTAAAATGTTATTTTGTAATACAGAGAAATTATACAGCGGGAGCAGACTTTTTGCCAGTCTGCTGGGCTGAACATCTACATCTCTGTATGAACACTAGCAGAACATTACATTGATTTCCCTTAAGTCTGCGTTGACCTATTTCCAGCAGAATAAACTAACGCTTCAACTTTTGCTAACTGAGCACCGCATGACCCTATTTCCCCAATGATTTCTTGTGAAATAGCCCACGCAAGGTTCTCCAAAATAACAGACTAATCTAACATCCCGAAGAACGCATCCAGTTTATTCTGTGTAGTATGACAATAGATATAATGTATGGATGGGAATTACACTGTTCTAGGAGTGTCACATTTAAAGCATATTCAGGACTGCTCATTCCATCATTCCACAGTCCTTCGTTACCTCTTTTCTCTTGAATTGTCTTGAATGTATTTGTTGTTGTCATATTTAATGATGCATGCCAGCCTTTTGTTGGGTAGACGTGGTCATTGCAGTCTTTTGACACACAAGTCATTTCTATTATGAGCCCACAATGACATCATTTTGTAGTTTGATCTCTGCTAGTTTGTTCATTCATTATTACACAGCCCTCATAATTTCAGACACACAAAGACTGGTGCACAAACACGCATACATACACACACAGATTTTCTCTGGTTTATGGGATTTGTTCAAAGCATTTTCGACAGAATGTTGTCTGGAGGAAGCCACATTTCCAAACATTTTCCCAATAAAAAGACGTACAAACACACATGCACTTGTTTTACTAGTCAGAATTTCTTTGGGATCACAATTGATTTCCATAAAAAATCCTATTATTTCTAACTCCTATCTCTAACCCTAACCTTAACTCTTAAAACCCATTCTAACCTTAACCCCTAAAACCCATTATAAACCCTAACCTTAACTCTTAAAACCCATTCTAACCTTAACCCCTAAAACCCATTATAAACCCTAACCTTAACTCTTAAAACCCATTCTAACCTTAACCCCTAAAACCCATTATAAACCCTAACCTTAACTCTTAAAACCCATTCTAACCTTAACCCCTAAAACCCATTATAAACCCTAACCTTAACCCCAAGCCTAAAAAAGGCATTTAAATAGGTGAGGACCGGTAAAATGTTTTCACTAGTCAATATTTGATGTGGATTGATATACTATTGAAGACATCACACACAATCTATCCCCTTTTCTCTTTCCCTCTCACACTCACACACACAAATACACTCACAACTGCACGCAATCAAATTTGGTGGGCAGGCAGATTAGCTGTACACTCTAGACCAATACAGCAGAGAGAGAGGGATGTAGGGAGAAGGAATGGAGACAGGAAAAAGATAAAGAGAGGGGGAGGTCGAAGTGGGTGAGGGGGTGGGAGGGGGAGAGAGGGAGGTCAGAGTGGGATGAGGGGGAGGGAGAGAGAGAGGGGGAGTTAGAGGTGGTTGAGGAGGAGGGAGGGAGAGAGGGGGAGTTAGAGGTGGTTGAGGAGGAGGGAGGGAGAGAGGGGGAG
>JACXGI010020557.1:0-11020 GCA_016801175.1 Esox masquinongy | reverse complement strand
ATTGTCATGCTGAAAGACCCAGCCACGTTTCATCTTCAATGCCCTTGCTGATGGAAGGAGGTTTTCACTCAAAATCTCACGATACATGGCCCCATTCATTCTTTCCTTTACACGGATCAGTCGTCCTGGTCCCTTTGCAGAAAAACAGCCCCAAAGCATGATGTTTCCACCCCCATGCTTCACAGTAGGTATGGTGTTCCTTGGATGCAACTCAGCATTCTTTCTCCTCCAAACACGACGAGTTGAGTTTTTACCAAAAAGTTATATTTTGGTTTCATCTGACCATATGACATTCTCCCAATCCTCTTCTGGATCATCCAAATGCTTTCTAGCAAACCTCAGACGGGCCTGGACATGTACTGGCTTAAGCAGGGGGACACGTCTGGCACTGCAGGATTTGAGTCCCTGGCGGCGTAGTGTGTGATGGTAGCCTTTGTTACTTTTGTCCCAGCTCTCTGCAGGTCATTCACTAGGTCCCCCCGTGTGGTTCTGGGATTTTTGCTCACCGTTCTTGTGATCATTTTGACCCCACGGGGTGAGATCTTGCGTGGAGCCCCGAATCGAGGGAGATCATCAGTGGTCTTGTATGTCTTCCATTTTCTTATAATTGCTCCCACAGTTGATTTCTTCACACCAAGCTGCTTACCTATTGCATATTCAGTCTTCCCAGCCTGGTGCAGGTCTACAATTTTGTTTCTGGTGTCCTTTGACAGCTCTTTGGTCTTGGCCATAGTGGAGTTTGGAGTGTGTCTGTTTGAGGTTGTGGACAAGTGTCTTTTATACTGATAAGTTCAAACAGGTGCCATTAATACAGGTAACGAGTGAAGGACAGAGGAGCCTCTTAAAGAAGAAGTTACAGGTCTGTGAGAGCCAGTAATCTTGCTTGTTTGTAGGTGACCAAATACTTATTTTAGAGAGGAATTTATCAATAAATTCATTAAAAATCCTACAATGTGATTCTCTGGATTTTTGTTTTTCTCATTTTGTCTTTCATAGTTGAAGTGTACCTATGATGAAAATTACAGGCCTCTCTCATCGTTTTAAGTGGGAGAACTTGCACAATTGGTGGCTGACTAAATACTTTTTTGCCCCACTGTACATAGTTTGCTCAATCATTGATATTAATATGCATATTTAAGTAAACATACCTTTGAAAATGATAATGATTATCTGTTCTGAGCCCATCATTATCTTACAACAAGCAAAAGTTGAAATTATTAATATGCTCTGCACTGGGGAAGACTGACAAACTTCCATTCAGTTACACTTATCATACAATTAGGCTACATTTATTACATTCTGAAAATTTCAAGCAACTTCCTAGTTACATTGTTTGGTGCATTGGTAGGTGTTGTACTGCTCTGATATTGTCAGACTTTTGAAGTATCTATATTTATCTGATGCAGAAAATTGTATTATAATACTACTTGAGGTAAATGTCCTGAAAAATATTGCAATGTAACATGCAAGTAAATTCAGTTTGGCTGAACAGTGGCAGCATAATAGCCATAACTCAATGTATGTTGTCATATCACTGAGTGGAAAATAACATTTGGTACACATGATCAGGGTTGTGATTTTACTTTGTGTGAATGATGTTTCAAGTTGGCCACATGGGGGCACTATAGGAAAGGAAAAACCATAGATGTCGTATTGCTTGCAACTATGGATATAAGTTGAAAAAAAATTGCTGTCTGGCTAGTAGTAGCTTTAATGCTGAAACCTGCTAAATGCTGCTTGCAGCTTTAATTTACCTCTTATTGTTATCAGGTCAGCGGAGAACGCCGCTGCTTAGTTGTGATGCGCCACAACAGAAAAACAGAACATAAGATTTTTTTTTCCAAGCTTAGCTCATTTTACTTTACCTTTACTTTACTTTGTGCGCAGTTTGCTATCCCACGAGCATCATAGCAGAGCAACAACGTTCAGAGTATCAAGCTAGCGAGTGAGGTCAGAGAAGAGTAACTGGTTGTGTCTGTGCATGCTTCCATTTTTGTTGAACTGTCAGTAAGTGGCTGTCACATTGATATAAAGAAGGTAGCCATTGTCTGAGCAACAACCCAAGGTAAGAAACTAGCTAGCTAGTTAACTGTCACAACTCGGTAGCTACAATGGATTAACGTCATGCAGGTAACATTAGAGATTCGGCAGCAACAATAAGACCTCCGGTTTTTGCATTTTGCCTTCAAAATAAGTCTGCGATGTGTAGTGTATATTGTGTAAATTTTCAAAGGAAAATCTACCTGGGGTAAAATATAAATTAAACAAATTACTATTTTTATAATACTATATAAGGAAAAATATTATTATAAAACGGAGCACATTGAGACATGGTTAGAGCTTTATATTAGAACTTTTCTAATATGAAACAACAGATTTTTTTTGTTATTGTTAATTTGCTTTTACTCATTAGCTTTGGAGAGGGTTTGTCTTATATATCTGGGAGGCAATTCATGAACAGTTTAAGGGAATGGATAATTGAGGTGGATTACTTAGATTATTAGGGAATGATGTTTATTGTCAAATAATGTTAAGAAAGTTGACAAGGAGGAGATACTGGTGTAAAGGGATGACGTGATTCCAATACATAAAAAACTTGTCTGTAGCATCACATAGAAAAATAATACTCTGTGAGAATTGGAGGTTTGGAGATAAAGGAGTTTGAAGAGGCTGGCTACAGTATGATGCTGAGGTTGTGGTGACGAGTTGTTCTGTGTGTGGCCAGTATGCTATTGATGAAAGCAGAAACAACTAATTTGTCATTGGAAATAAAAAGTTTGTATTCAACATAAAACCTTATCTCAATAAATGTACTGAAATTTATGTACAGTTGTGCTCAAAAGTTTGCATAACCTTGGAGAATTGGTAATCTATGTACCATTTGTAAAGAAAACATGAGTGAGCAGGCAAAACACCTATCTTTTATTTCTTATGGGACTCACATTCAACTGTAGGTCATAACAGAATGGCACAATCATAAAACACAACATGGCAACAAAGAAAAAAAATGAACTGATCCCTGTTCAAAAGTCTGCATACCCTTAGTTCTTAATACTGTGTATTGCCCCCTTTAGCATCAATGACAGCGTGCAGTCTTTTGTAATAGTTGTCTATGAGGCCCCGAATTCTTGCAGGTGGTATAGCTGCCCATTCGTCTTGGCAAAATGCCTCCAGGTCATGCAAAGTCTGTGCTTGTCTTGCATGAACCGGACATTTGAGATCTCCCCAGAGTGGCTCGAAGATATTAAGGTCAGGAGACTGTGATGGCTACTCCAGAACCTTCACCGTTTTTTTCTGTAACCACTGGAGGGTCAACTTGGCCTTGTGCTTAGGGTCATTGTCGTGCTGGAAAGTCCAAGAGCGTCCCATGCACAGCTTTCGTGCAGAAGAATGCAAATTACCAGTACTTTCTGATAACATGCTGCATTCATCTTGCCATCAATTTTCACAAGATTTCCTGTGCCTTTAGAGCTCACCCCCCCCCAAAACTTCAGTGAGCCACCACCATGCTTCACAGTGGGAATGGTATTCTGTTCACTATAGGCCTTGTTGACCCCTCTCCAAACATAGCGCTTATGGTTGTGACCATAAAGCTCTATTTTGGTCTCGTCACTCCAAATTACAGTGTGCTTGAGGCTGTGAGGCGTGTCAAGGTGTTGTCGGGCATATTGTAACCGGGCTTTTTTGTGACATTGGTGCAGTAAAGGCTTCTTTCTGGCAACTCAACCATACTGCTCATTTTTATTCAAGAATCGTCGTATTGCGCACCTTGAAACAACCACACTTTTTCCAGAGCAGCCTGTATTTCTCCTGAGGTTACCTGTATGTATTTCTTTGCATCCCAAACAATTCTTCTGGCAGTTTTGGCTGAAATCTTTCTTGGTCTACCTCACCTTGGCTCGGTATCAAGTGATCCCCGAATTTTCCACTTCTTAATAAGTGATTGAACAGTACTAACTGGCATTTGCAAGGCTTTGGATATCTTTTTAAATCCTTTTCCATCTTTATAAAGTTCCATTAACTTGTTACACAGGTCTTTTGACAGTTCTTTTCTGCTCCCCATGGCTCAGTATCTAGCCTGCTCAGTGCATCCACGTGAGAGCTAACAAATTCATTGACTATTTATACACAGACACTAATTGCAATTTAGAAAGCCACAGGTGTGGGAAATTCACCTTTAATTGCCATGTTCACCTGTGTGTGTCACCTTGTGTGTCTGTAACCAGGCCAAACATTCAAGGGTATGTAAACTTTTGATCAGGGCCATTTGGGTGATTTCTGTTATCATTATGATTTATAAAGGAGCCAAACAACTATGTGCTAATAAATGGCTTCATACGATCACTATCCTTAAATAAAAGTTTTTTGGATGGTCAGTCATTTTCAAAATCAATGCCAAAATTTCACAATTTCTGCCAGGGTATGCAAACATATGAGCACAACTGTATTTTCAAAACGGAAATTACAGAAATAAACTGATTTAAATCTGCACTCTCAGTTAAAAGTCAATGTCGTCAACTCCCAATGACAACCAATGATTGCACTTTTCTGAGATCCAAAGCAAGCAGAATCATATGGCCTACCTGTATAGAGTTGAGGTGGCTGCATCAAATGCAAATCATCCTTTGGCGGAGTGCTTCCCGACACATCATTCCTCCTGAAATATTGTGATAAATTCCATATAATATTTTATCTTGAAGGCAGCAACATGTTACAGCTAATGGCGATGTGCATCGTTCACTTTAGGCTTCTCGTAAATGTTTTCATCCGATTTAACAACCAGATCCTTGATAAAATGAAGAAAATGAAGCAACAGTACATGGAAGCAAAGACTCAGGACGGAGAGTTGGAACGACTGAAGGTGATACAATGCCATTGACTCAATAGAAAAACGGAGCGCTGAGAGTGAGACGTAGCCTGCAGAACCTATAACAACACAAAATTACCTCAGAATTCTCCCAAATCCTTCTATTAAAGGTAGAAAGTTTTGACAAAATACTTATTAAACTAAACAATGAATACACTGGCTTAACTGCAGTGCCACGAGTGTAGGTGGAGAAGGAACCGGTCGCAGGAGTTTGAGGAAGAAATTAGTTGTATTACTCAAGTTCAAACGCCGTGTTGTAAACAAACTGAGCATGGCGTTGTTGTTTATTTTACTACCAAAAAAAATATTGCTTTTTATTTTTCGTAAACGGAAAACCAAATCGCATTGAGTTTACTCCTCCCTCCCCACATGAGCCCCTCCTTAAGTCCTTGGTACCAAATGTATAGTGGAAAGAGAAAAGTCTGGAGCCAACATTAGCATAAATCACCGGTGTAGCCCTGGTACCGGGGTAAAGCACCAGTGGAAATGCGGCAATACTCTGTTTACACCAACCAAAACTGGAGAAAATTTAACTAGCGCTTCATCAATCACTAATATGGTTATGAGTGTCCACCTTTGCGCGGGTGACGATCACACACAACATCTGAGGTGCGCGACTGTTATCTGGGTTAAAAAATGTTTTTAAAACATTAAATTAAAAAAAAAATCAAACATGCAATGTGTCACGCATTATTTCACGCACCTAATATTTTTCCATTGAAGTAATCCAAGAAGTAATCCTACATTTTTTCAAAAATATCTGTAATTGGAGTACAATATTTTACCTGGTAACGTAATGGATAACGTAACGTAACAGTTACTCTTTTTTTGTAATACGTTACTCCCCAATTCTGCACATAAAGAAAGGGGCGTTAATTGCAAGGAATGAATTCTTTTTCCCAAAACTACATTGCATCTTTAACAAACCTGATTACTTTCTTATACATTTTTTATATGGAAGTTGGTTTACCTTCTATTAAGACATTTGAGTTTAGCCATATAATTAGCTGTAATATCTGAACTAGGTTTTCTGGAGGATGGAAATGGAATTGTTACTTCTAGGGATTAATTTAAAAAGGAAACCGTTTTAAACCGTGTTTCATCATCTATCCATTGAAAAGAGCCCCCATTTAGATATTGGATGAGCCTCTTATCAGCCTGCTTGAAAAACATTTTGGATTTAGATATAGTTTTGGTATAATAGAGGCTTTCAGAGATTGATTTAAAGCCCTAATATTTAATAACTGAACTTCCAAACTCATTTGTTATATGAATATGCACGTTTTACCCTGTCTGGTTTATCATTCCAAATAACCTTTTTTTTCACATGACACATGAAAACTTGAGTTATCTGCATACAGGGAGAGCTTTGTTTTTATCTCCTGCATTTCTGAACCTTAATAGATTTCATTATTTGTTCTGATTTTAATAGCCGGCATTCTAATGACAATAATGAATAAATATGGACATCCTTATTTAGCACCTCTTGATAGTTACTATGCAACACTGTTTGACAGATGCACTTACACAACAAAATGGTTCAGACATGCATACACGTTTGGAATTTCGTCGTTTTAGGGGCAAGGCCATTTGGCCTTTCATGTCACAAAATGTTTAGGGCACAAAGGCCACATTGCCAGGGCACAAAGGCCAATTTAGTGAAACAGGAGGATTTAGAGCTTACAAATAAACAACTTGAATTTCTGATAAGAAAAAAACATGCATGACAAAAACATACCTTATTCACTTTTTTAATATCATTATTTGAATAATAACTTATTATAACTGATATTGTTTTTCCACATGAAAAGTTCAATGATCATGTTTTAATCCTTGAAATTACATCTACTCCTCGCTCAAAATGTTTATGGATTCGGGAATTCGTTTCATTTCTGGAGTTTTAGTTGAGAGCATTCACATGTCGACACCGAACAGGGAACTGTATTGATCGTTAAGTAACGTTAAGTTTAACTAGCAAGAAGGCTAACATTACCTCAGTTACACAAAAGTAAACCGCAAAGTATCCTTTAACATCACAATTACCTGCCCAAATGTGTGCGACCTAAATAAGCAAATGTAGTGACTTATTTGTGCGCGGAGCAAGTAATTTTCTTTTTTTACTTTTTCACCACAAACGCTGCCATATCTAGTGATGTCAAACCTAACGTTACTTCTCGGAGCTCTCAAAAAGCATTCGGGGGTCTTCTCCGGTAGTATTCTCCCACTCGGAGTTCGGAACTTTGCCATTTGCCAGTTCCTCATGAACGCACCTTCCAAAACATAGAGGTTTGATTCAGTTAAACACTAAATAATCTAAACAGATCTATCGATCGATAACTAGCTAGCTTGCTTACCTGCTTCTAGTCAGTTCTTGTGGTTGTTCTCAGTTGCGAACTACAAACAAACCGAGTGCTGACCGTAAGATTTTTACAGTAGCTGGAGCAAAAAGGCCATGGTGGCCATAGGGCATACAATGGCGTGATGTCAATGCATGTCAAAATTATCTAATGTTGAGACGCAATTTTATGATAAGTTAATCTGTCCCAATCCATCCCAATACTGGCATACAGTGTCCGAAATTTAACTTTTTAGCTCACCAGCCAAGCACACTTTACTGGCCAAAATAAAAATTTCCTTTTTGTGTCATGTATACATTAACTTCAGTACATTTCATTAAGATAATAAGGTATTTTGTTGGATATAAACTTTTTGTTTCCAATGACAAATTAGTTGTTTCTGCTTTTATCTTTAGCATACTGGCCACACAAAGAACAACTGGTCACCATAGCCTCAGCATCATACCGTAGCCAGGCTCTTGAATCTCCTTTATCTCTAAACCTCCAATTCTCACCAAGTATTATTTTTGTATGTGATGCTACAACCATGTTTTTTATGTATTGCAATAATGTCATCCCTTTACATCAGTCTCTTCCTTGTCAACTTAACATTATTTGACAATACTTATTTAACATCATTCCATACTAACCTAATTACTCCCCCTCAATTAATCATTCTTAAAAAACTGTTCATGAATCTCTTCCCAGATTTATAACACAGTCCCTCTCCAAACGTAATGAGCAAAAGCATATGAAC
Organism: Esox masquinongy; assembly: GCA_016801175.1. Lineage (NCBI taxonomy): Eukaryota > Metazoa > Chordata > Actinopteri > Esociformes > Esocidae > Esox > Esox masquinongy. Next base: position 3,060 of record JACXGI010020557.1, on the reverse strand, counting down.
AACAATATAAAAAAGAAAAATGATTTTCTTTATATTAGAAAGGTTCTCTACATTAACTTAAGCTCTAACAATTTCTCAATGTGCTCCACCTTATAATATTCTTTACCTTATATAGTATTATTTAAATAGTAATTTGTTTAATTTATATTTTACCCCCCTTTAATTTTAAAAATATAAACAATACACACAACCCATCACAAGCTTTTATTTTGGCAAAATACAAAAACCGGAGGTCTTATTGTTGTTGCTGAATCTCTAACGTTACCTGCATGAGGTTAATTTATTGTGGCTGTTAAGTTGTGAAAGTTAGCTAGCTTCTTACCTTGAGATGATGTGGCTCAGACGATGGCTAACTTTATTCAGCTCTGGAAAAAATTGAGAGACCACTCCTTATTTTTCTTAAATCTCTACATGTATGGCAGCCATTCCATTCCAGTGTCTGTTGAATTCCAACACAGGCACACCTCATTTTACTTAATGAGGTACTGATTAGGTGATTACCTGAACCAAATGTAATTTAACGAGGTAAAGTATAAAAAGCACTGCTGTGGTCATCACTATCCTCTTGCAATAGGACAAGCTGGATGGCAAAAACAGTGCAAGTAGTACCTCAAAGGTTATTTGAATACTATTCAGCATGACAAAAGAAAAGAAAAGCTTTGAGTGAGGAAAAGGGTTCAATTCTGGCTTTACTGGCAGAGGGATACAGTGAGCATCAGGTTGCTTCCATCCTGAAAATTTCAAAGACGGCGGTTCATAAGAACAAGGTCAAGCAACAGACATTGGAAATACTATAAACATTTTTATTTGGAATTTGGGAGTAATGTTGTCAGTAGTTTATAGAATAAAACAAAACTGTTCATTTTACTCAGACACATACCTATGAATAGTAAAACCAGAGAATTTGATCATTTTGCATGGTCTCTTAATTTTTTCCAGAGCTGTATAATTGTGACAGCCACTTACTGACAGTTCAACACAAATGTGCACATACACAGACACAGCCAGTTACTTTTCTCTGACTTCATTAGCTAGTTTGATGCTCTAAACGTGCAGGACGTTGTTGCTCTGCTCTGATGCTTGTGTGATAGTAAACTGCGCGATTCATTGAATCATTTCATTGTCTGCTCTTTAATTTTTTTCTGTCTCTGGACATTTTATTTCGCTTCTCCAGTGTTTGAGTTAGCTGTTGTTGTGTTTCTGCAAAGTTATCTGTTGTTGTGGTTCTGCACTGCTAGCATTTGCATACTCTTTGAACTCTGCGCTGTGTTGTGTCTAACGATATTTGATCAAATTGCTTATGTTAAATTAGTGTTTTTCCTTTCCTCCTCTTGACAGTTTAGCAGAGCAGAGCTTGCACTCTACTTGTGTCATTGCTGATATCTGTCTTCCCGCTCTACCAATCTGAGATCTATATTCTGTACTTATGTGTCCAGAGGCGACACAACCATTGAGTTTCACTTGACATGGTATCGGCATATTTCTATGAGCCTAGTATCGCCCCGATACTGGTATCGGTGCATCCCTAATTTCACAATTTGCCTGCGCAGTCTTTCACATAGCGGTGAACCCCTCCCTATCTTTACTTCTGAAAGGCCCATCCTCTATGGGATGCTCTTTTTATACCCAATCATGTTACTAACCTGTTGCCAATTTACCTAATTAGTTGTGAGACATTCCACCAGGTTTTTTGCATCTTTTCCTGTCTTTTGTTGCCCCTGTCTCACCTTTTTTGAAACGTGTTGCTGGCATCAAATTCAATGTGGGCATATTTTTCGAGAAACAATAACATTTCTCAGATTCAACATTTGTTATGTTGTCTTTGTACCATTTGCTATTGATTATAGTGTTTAAATGATTTGCAAATCATTGCATTCTGTTTTTCTTTATATTTTACAGTGTCACAACTTTTTTGGTAATGGGGTTGTACTCAATATCGACTAATTACCAGACTCATTCTCTGGACTGTTTGGCTCTGGAGGTCCGACAGGTTTTCAGAGAGTTACTAAGGACTGCTTTTAGTTTTTATGCCCTTGGCTCATGAAAAACCCTCCAGGCCTTGAAGTTAGATTCATTGATCTCCCTTAATCAATTTAAATAATTGCTGGAGGGGGTAATGTGGGGTAATTTTGAGTAATTGTACAGTGAGGGAAATTTTTTTTTGATCCCCTGCTGATTTTTTACGTTTGCCCACTGACAAAGAAATGATCAGTCTATAATTCTAATGGTAGGTTTATTTGAACAGTGAGAGACAGAATGACAACAAAAAAATCCAGAAAAACGCATGTCAAAAATGTTATAAATTGATTTGCATTTTAATGAGTGAAATAAGTATTTGATCCCTCTCAATCAGAAAGATTTCTGGCTCCCAGGTCCCACACTCTTAAAGGGAGTGCTCCTAATCTCAGCTTGTTGTCTGTATAAAAGACACCTGTCCACAGAAGCAATCAATCAATCAGATTCCAAACTCTCCACCATGGCCAAGACCAAAGAGCTGTCCAAGGATGTCAGGGACAAGATTGTAGACCTACACAAGGCTGGAATGGGCTACACGACCATCGCCAAGCAGCTTGGTGAGAAGGTGACAACAGTTGGTGAGATTATTCGCAAATGGAAGAAACACCAAAGAGCTGTCAATCTCCCTCGGTCTGGGGCTCCATGCAAGATCTCACCTCGTGGAGTTGCAATGATCATGAGAACGGTGAGGAATCAGCCCAGAACTACACGGGAGGATCTTGTCAATGATCTCAAGGCAGCTGGGACCATAGTCACCAAGAAAACAATTGGTAACACTACGCCGTGAAGGACTGAAGTCCTGCAGCGCCCGCAAGGTCCCCCTGCTCAAGAAAGCACATGTACAAGCCCGTCTGAAGTTTGCCAATGAACATCTGAATGATTCAGAGGAGAACTGGGTGAAAGTGTTGTGGTCAGATGAGACCAAAATCGAGCTCTTTGGCATCAACTCAACTCGCCGTGTTTGGAGGAGGAGGAATGCTGCCTATGACCCCAAGAACACCATCCCCACCGTCAAACATGGAGGTGGAAACATTATGCTTTGGG
>JACXGI010020556.1:0-11135 GCA_016801175.1 Esox masquinongy | reverse complement strand
GTGTGTATGTGTGTATTTTGGTGTGTGTGTGTGTGTGTTTTGGTTAGTTAGTTAGGTAACCTAGGGCAACATACTGATGTGTGTGTGTGTGTGTACCTGTTGTTGAGACAACAGTAGATGATTGGGTTGTACATGGTGGAGCTCATGGCCAGCCACAGCACTGACAAGTACACCTGAAGGGTTATAATCAGTTATGAACCCTGTGAACTAAATCCTGAATGATACCATATACCACGGGCCTGACATTGAGAAGGGCGTTGTGTATATGATACCATATACCACGGGCCTGACATTGAGAAGGACGTTGTGTATATGATACCATATACCACGGGCCTGACATTGAGAAGGGCGTTGTGTATATGATATCATATACCACGGGCCTGACATTGAGAAGGGCGTTGTGTATATGATACCATATACCACGGGTCTGACATCCAGGAGAGCGTTTTGTATATGATACCATATACCACGGGCCTGACATCGAGGAGGGTGTTTTGTATATGATACCATATACCACGGGTCTGACATCGAGGAGGGTGTTTTGTATATGATACCATATACCACGGGCCTGACATCGAGGAGGTTTTGTATATGATACCATATACCACGGGTCTGACATCGTGGAGGGCGTTTCATATATGATACTATATACCATACGTGTGACATCGAGGAGGGTGTTTTGTTAATATTGTGAAGACATCAGACCTGTTGTATGGCCTTGACTCTTCTGAGCTGTCTGTTGAGTCCTGTAACCAGGAAGTAAAGATGGTAAGGTAACCAGCACACTGCAAACGTTACCACCACCATGATCATCATCTTCACCACCTAGACAGACACACACACACAGACACACAAAGACTAATAAGAAAGAGAATGGGTCATTATCCTTACATCGTTTTCTGTCAATGACTGGTTGCCCTCCTTTCAACCTGTGTCTGCTAGTCAGTTGACCTGTGTCTGCTAGTCAGTTGACCTGTATCTGCTAGTCAGTTGGCCTGTATCTGAAGGTGGTAGTTATCGTTAGTTAGTTGTTTAGTTAGTTAGTTAGTAAGGTTACCATCCTCTTGGCTTGTATCTGAAGGTGGTAGTTCTCGTTAGTTAGTTACCTTCCTCCTAGGTTTTATCTGAAGGTAGTAGTTATCATTAGTTAGTTAGTTAGTTACCTTCCTCTTGGCTTGTATCTGAAGGTGGTAGTTATCGTTAGTTAGTTACCTTCCTCTTGGGCTGTATCTGAAGGTGGTAGTTATCATTAGTTAGTTACCTTCCTCTTGGCCTGTATCTGAAGGTGGTAGTTATCATTAGTTAGTTAGTTAGTTAGTTACCTTCCTCTTGGCTTGTATCTGAAGGTGGTTGTTATCATTAGTTAGTTAGTTAGTTAGTTACCTTCCTCTTGGCTTGTATCTGAAGGTGGTAGTTATCATTAGTTAGTTAGTTAGTTAGTTACCTTCCTCTTGGCTTGTATCTGAAGGTGGTAGTTATCATTAGTTAGTTAGTTAGTTAGTTACCTTCCTCTTGGCTTGTATCTGAAGGTGGTAGTTATCATTAGTTAGTTAGTTAGTTACCTTCCTCTTGGCCTGTATCTGAAGGTGGTAGTTATCATTAGTTAGTTAGTTACCTTCCTCTTGGCTTGTATCTGAAGGTGGTAGTTATCATTAGTTAGTTAGTTACCTTCCTCTTGGCCTGTATCTGAAGGTGGTAGTTATCATTAGTTAGTTAGTTAGTTAGTTAGTTAGTTACCTTCCTCTTGGCCTGTATCTGAAGGTGGTAGTTATCATTAGTTAGTTACCTTCCTCTTGGCCTGTATCTGAAGGTGGTAGTTATCATTAGTTAGTTACCTTCCTCTTGGCCTGTATCTGAAAGTGGTAGTTATTATTAGTTAGTTAGTTAGTTACCTTCCTCTTGGCTTGTATCTGAAGGTGGTAGTTATCATTATAATCTCCAGGGATTGCTCCACCCCACAGGGTCCGGCCCACCAGACTGTAGGTAACTGTCATCACCACTAGAGGCAGCATGTACACTAACACTGCTACTATTATGTGATATCTGGACAGAGATGGGAGAGAGGAGGAGAGAGGAGGAGAGAGGAGGGAGAGAGATGGAGAGAGGAGGGAGAGAGGAGCAGAAAGAGGGAGAGAGGAGGGAGAGAGGAGGGAGAGAGGAGCAGAAAGAGGGAGAGAGGAGGGAGAGAGGAGGGAGGTGGAGAGTGAAGCAGAAAGAGGGAGAGAGACAGAAAAGTGGGCAGGAAGCAAACTTACAGATGTACTAACATGAACCTGGTCTGTGGCTGGTAGATAAGCAGGGTGTGTGTGTGTGTGTGTGTGTGTGTGTCGCTAACATGAACCTGGTCTGCGGCCTGTAGATAAGCAGGGTGTGTGCGTGTGTCTGTGTGTGTGTGTGGTGTGTGTGTGTGTGTGTGTGGTGTGTGTGTGTGTCTGTGTGTGTGTGCATGCGTGTGTCACCAACATGAATGCGTCCTGTGCGCTGTGGGGCCAGAAGACGTAACAGAGCGTTCTCTGTCCGATCCGTCGGGTGGTTGAGTAGTAGCACAGTGGAAATGCCAGAACCACAGCCGTGCTCCAGATACAGCCAATGACAGCCCTGGTTATCGTTGCAGACAGGCGGGGCTTCAGTGGGTAGATGATGGCAATGTAGCTACCGTAAAAGGAAGTGACATAAGAAGAGGTTTAGAGTTAGAGGTCAAATCCCTGTCCAGGTCATAGGAGAGACAAAATAAGAAGTGAGGCATTGAAGTCACTAAGCAGACCAGACCCAGGAGCCCCACCCCCAAACAGACCAGACCCAGGAGCCCCAACCCCAAACAGACCAGACCCAGGAGACCCACCTCCAAACAGACCAGACATTACTAAGTTTTCCAATTCAATAATCAAGGGTCTGAGTAGGGCAACTTCATTCATCCACAATCTTTGGCCAATTGTATGGGTAGAGTGAGACGAAGCTTGACTAATACTGAGCCACTAAAACGCATGAGCAGAACTGGAGTAATTCAGCAGAGAATATGAAAATGTACAGGGTCACTGTTTGCTAGGGGGGTCTGAAGGCATGCCCCTCCGGGGATGATTTTTTTGGAGAAAACATCTTACATTTTTTGTAAAAATAAGGAGTATAAGTAAATGCAGTCCAATCAATCTTCCAGCCATCAATACTGTAAGGACTACCAGGCAGGCAGGCTGTTTGGATCCAGTTGCGGAGAGATGTACTTTTAATTTGAAGGAGCAGGCAAAAAGAGGTGCCGAATGTACAGGCAAAGGTCAAAATCCAGTAATCCAAAAAGGCACACAGGAAAAGTTACACAAGGGCTAAGGCAAGGACTATGAAAAATACAAGGTCAAACATGATAAGACAAAATAACGATATATCGATAAAGCTCTATGACAAAGGCTCAATATGTAGTCAAACGTACAATACTGTACCATACAAGTGACCAAGAAACCAAACTGAGGACTGAATAGCACAAACTCAAACAGACAGAGGTGAGATTAATCCAGGTGATTGTAGTGGGAAGGTGCAGCGTTTGTGGAACACAGGATGACAAGGAGACTAGGGGTGTGAATGTAAGAGAACCAAGACGTGGAGTGATCAAGGTCAGTGTAGTGATCAAGGTCAGTGTAGTGATCCAGGTCAGTGTAGTGATCAAGGTCAGTGTAGTGATCAAGGTTAAGTGTAGTGATCAAGGTCAGTGTAGTGATCCAGGTCAGTGTAGTGGTCAAGGTAAGTGTAGTGATCAAGGTCAGTGTAGTGATCAAGGTCAGTGTAGTGATCAAGGTCAGTGTAGTGGTCAAGGTAAGTGTAGTGATCAAGGTGAGTGTAGTGATCAAGGTCAGGGTAGTGATCCAGGTCAGTGTAGTGATCAAGGTGAGTGTAGTGATCAAGGTCAGGGTAGTGATCCAGGTCAGTGTAGTGGTCAAGGTAAGTGTAGTGATCAAGGTCAGTGTAGTGATCCAGGTCAGTGTAGTGATCGAGTGCGGGGGCGGAAGCTGGGTACAGGGGCTTGGGAAGGAAAGGGTGTGCTGCGTTCAGGAGGTGCTGGAACAGAGTGTGACTGAGACCTGACTGCAGGCCTCACAAATACCAGTGTGATTGTTGATGTGAATATATTAATTAAAAAAAATATATTTTATAATTATCGTATTTTCTCATCTATATCTTGAGTTGGGTTATGATGGGGGTTTAACTACTTGAACAATTAATTTATAAATGATGAAATTTACAAAAAATTTATTGATTTAAGCCCAGAAATGGCCAAGGCCTTACAAGTCTCCATCAGTTGTATTAAATCATCAGTGTGTCTAATAAATCACTACGAGTTAATTTAATGAAAATATCTCACATCATTTTCACTATCTCAGATTGTAATTTAGAAGTATGGAGAAATTGTTTTTAAACTTAATCCGGAACCTTAAAGGTTATCATGTTCCCCATGTCTGTCCATGTCATTATATGGTGGCCTTTCTCCTGTATTAAAGGAAAAGTTTGCTATTTTTGTACTTGGGCCTTTTTTGGGTTATCTAGCCTAATCCCGGATTGTGGAGGCATTATTTTTTGGAATTAATACAGTTTTGATAGTTTACAATTCTTTAAAAGGAAGCCTCTGCTGCCTACAATGAAAGTGAACGAGGCAACAGATATAGTGTGTGAAATTATATAATATTAGTTTTTCCAAAATGGGAAGGCCAGGGTATGTTGATATAGGTCTCTGTATGTTCTCCAAAAACCATTTGTGTCAAAACGAACATTTGGTTAGCTTTCTCCTGTATTAAGTAACAAATGTAATGAAATCCTCAGTCTGAGCATAGCCAGGCACCTATTTCCATCTATCTCCATCTCAACTGCTGTCGGCTTCTCTCAGCTCACATCTGTTATCACCTACCATGATCATGACCACAACAAGCAAAGCTTTCAGACACAGACTTCTTACGATCCACAACCTAGATAAAATTCAAAAGATCCAAGCTAAATAAATCCCAATTGACAGACATTTTGCCAGAGAGGTGTGGTGTGTGGGTCATTGCCCAGAACCATAGCGACTTAAAACCTGTACTCATCAAAATTCTTTCTTTTCTTTTCTTTCTTCTGTAAGCGGTGATGGCACATCCATTGCTAACATGCTGATTCAAAGATCAAGTCCAGCGAAGATGCATTTAATTCTATGTTGTCTTGTCAGTATTCTTCCCATCAGATCAAGCTAGCTATAAAGCTAACATTACTATACAGGAGAAGGCTAATCAAGTCCATTTTAACATAGCTATCAAAGTTTAGTGTCTTTTATAAAAAATGCACTTGCTGTATCAACAACAGTAATTACTTTCTTATGCAGTGAGCATGAGTAATGGGTAAAGATAACACAGTAATTACTTTCTTATGCAGTGAGTATGAGTAACAGGTAATGATAACACAGTAATTATTTTCTTATGCAGTGAGTATGAGTAATGGGTAATGAAAACACAGTAATTATTTTCTTATGCAGTGAGTATGAGTAACAGGTAATGATAACACAGTAATTATTTTCTTATGCAGTGAGTATGAGTAATGGGTAATGATAACACAGTAATTATTTTCTTATGCAGTGAGTATGAGTAATGGGTATGATAACACAGTAATTATTTTCTTATGCAGTGAGTATGAGTAACAGGTAATGATAACACAGTAATTATTTTCTTATGCAGTGAGTATGAGTAATGGGTATGATAACACAGTAATTACTTTCTTATGCAGTGAGTATGAGTAACAGGTAATGATAACACAGTAATTATTTTCTTATGCAGTGAGTATGAGTAATGGGTATGATAACACAGTAATTACTTTCTTATGCAGTGAGTATGAGTAACGGGTTATGATAACATGGTACTTTTCTCTCATTCAATGTCATTTCATCATCACTTGTGATAGCACACAGAAACCGCTTGAGGACTCAGAAAAAAGCAAGTCACTCAATTATTCTTTGGACTTGTTTTTCATAATAATTACTTTGGCAATTATTATAAAAAATGTAATCATCGTTTTTTTTTTTTTTTTTTTTAATTCCAGCCACTAATTTATTTTTAATATTAATATTTACATTGCTGTATTTTATTCTTGGGCGTAGGTCCTTGGATTGACCTGAGAATGAGAGGTTGTGTGTGTGTGTGTGTGTGTCTCACCGGTCCACAGCGATGGCCATCATGGAGTAGATGCTGGCAAACACCGCCGTCACTGGGAGGAAGTTGTGGAACTTGCAGTAGGCGAGGCCGAAGTACCAGTCCCCATGAGCGGCGTAGACGAAGTTCACCAGCGTGTTGAAGGCTGCCATGGACGTGTCCGCCAGCGCCAGGTTAAACAGGAAGTAGTTGGTCACCGTGCGCATCCGTCTGTGTGCCAGGATGATCCACAGGACGATGAGGTTGCCGCTCACCGACACCAACAGCACCAGGCTGTAGGCCGCCGACCACAGGGCCAGACGCCACGCCGGCTGAACAAACTGGTTGGTGTAGATGGTGAGGTTCCCAGCACCACCCGGGGAGGTGGAGGTGTTACCGGGTTGGATCATGATGGACCAATGATGGGGTTTCAGTGGGGAAGGGAGAGAGAGGGAAAGAGAGAGGGTGTGGAGAGAGAGAGAGAGAGAGAGAGGGAGGGGACAGAGGGAGAGAGAGAGGGAAGGAGTGGAGAGAGAGATGGAAGGAGTGGAGAGGGAGATGGACAAAGGAGATTACCAGCAGTGATTCTACTGTTTACTGAATGTGTCCTGTGGCAGGAGTCTGGATGTTATCATCCGCCCCCAACTCTCCCACCTGGGAGGGAACGTCTTCAAGAGGCTATGAAACATCTGGTCTCCTGGAGAAGAGCCTCTCAGACAGTAAGATAAACAGCGACTATTCATATTTAACTGCACTGGAGTCAAGAAATATCTCTCACACACACACACTCTCTCCCAACCACACACACTCTCTCTCCCTCACACACACACACACTCTCTCTCCCTCACACACACACACTCTCACCCTCACACACACACACTCTCACACAGCTCACTTTCAGAGAAACATTAACAGGCAGAAAGGTTGGTCTGTTATATTGAATGTCAGCTTAACAGTGGGCCCCTGAGACAAATGTTAAGTTTACCGGTGTGTGTGTCTCTCTGCCTGTCTGTCTGTGTGTGTGTGTGTGTGTGTGTGTGATGAATGAGAAAGCCGCAGACTTCGGAGCTGTGTGTTGGTGACAGTGTTTAATATTGAGAGACAGGATTGAGACACATGGAGGGGGTCTAAAATGTCTCCCTATATAGTGGACTTTCTGGCCCCAGGGAACAGGGTACCAACACTTAACAAGTCCTCCACTCTTAAGGGAACAGGGTATCATTATGTACACATCCTCAATCTATACACACAGACAGGGGCCTGGCGTAACATGTTAAAACATTATCAGTATGATACCGTACAGCATTATCCATTAGCAGTACATAATCCATGATGTATACATAATCAGTTATGTACCGTACAACATTCTCGATGAGCAATACATAATCCATGATGTATACATTATCAGTCATACACCGCACAACATTCTCCATGAGCAGTACATAATCCATTATGTATACATTATCAGTCATGTACCGTACAACATTCTCGATGAGCAATACATAATCCATGATGTAAGCATTATCAGTCATATACATGATCAGAAACCATACAGCATTTTCCGTGTGCATTTATCATTAAAGTACATGTATCCTTGTACACTGACAGGGATATTCTTTGCCATCCTGGAAACAAAACAGTCTCTCTCTCTCTCTCTCACACACACACACCACATACAAAAAGCTGTAGAAAAATAGTCTTAGAAAATTACAAACATCAACTCTGGAACATATCATATAGACCTTAAACACAGACCTACTGACATACAGACCTTCAAAACATAAACACTGACATAGACCTACTGACACAGACAAAGACAGACATACTGACATAAACCTACAGACAGAGAGATAAAGACAAAGTCAGGCAGAGGTACAGACAGACACACAGACACTGTGGATTCATGATGACAGAAACAAGACCACATATACAGGCACAGACACGCCTAAACTATTAGAAGTTGGATATTGCTGGTAATGAAGCGCCATCTTGTGGCTAAATGTAGGTACTGTTCTACCAAAGTCTCACTGTTTAGGCACAGAAATCTGAACACATACATAATACATACATACATACATACACGCTAAGAACATACAAATATACACACACACAATGCATACAGTACATACATGCTAAAAGTATATATACAGCATATTACATAAATACATACACATTAAAAACCCCAACACACACACACACACACATACTAAGAACATACATGAACACGTGTTCAGAGCACACACACACACATACTGTACACATAGGTTCTGAGGGAGGGAGGCTATGGCTGTATCAAGTGTAACATGTTTAATGTGTGTATTGTGAAACACAAGTTTGTGCAACAATATAAAAAGAAAAAAAAACATTCAACAGTGTCCTTCTTGAATACACTTCACTTCCTGTTTGGAATGTTTGGGTACCACAGTGACAGGAAGAGGAAGTGACACAACTCTTAAACATCTGTTTTTTCTTCCTCATTTGAGCCTGTCAGGACCAAGAGTCCTTTAAACAGTTCCTCTTCCTCTGTGTGTGTTTTAGTGTTGGTAAAAGTGTGTGTCAGTGCAGGTGAAAGGTGTGTGTGTGTTTTAGTGTTGGTAAAGGTGTGTGTTAGTGCAGGTGAAAGGTTTGTGTGTGTGTGTGTGTGTGTCAGTGCAGGTGAAAGGTGTGTGTGTGTTTTAGTGCTGGTAAAGGTGTGTGTTAGTGCAGGTGAAAGGTTTGTGTGTGTGTGTGTGTGTGTGTGTGTGTGTGTGTCAGTGCAGGTGAAAGGTGTGTAGGTAGATCTGTCTGTGTATCCAGGGGGTGAAGTGTGTGACGTTGGCGTAGACCCCGGGACCCAGGACCTTGGAGAAACACACACTACCCCAGGAGGTCAGTCCGTACAGAGTCCAGCTCCCACCGCGAGCTTCCTCACACACCAGAGGACCCCCACTGTCGCCCTGGGAGACAGAGAGCCAGAACCAATCACGTTTCAATATTCTGTAAAATCCCTTCTTACATCAGCAGTTGACACAGAGTACAGGATCTCACAAAAATGTGAGGGATGTACTCACTTTTGTGAGATACTGTACATACAGATATCAGAATAACAGAGGCCAGGAAACACTCCCCAGTTAGAATGAAACCTAGGAAGAAACCTAGAAAAGAGCCAGGCTCAGAGGGTGGTCCTTTCCTGATAGGTTGGTACTGACCATGCAGGAGTCCACGGTTCCAGCCTCGTAGCCAGCACACAACATCCTGCTGGTGATGGTCTTCATGTCAAAATGACTCTGACACTGCGACACAGAGATGATCCTCACCTCCCCCTCCTGCAGCTTAAAGGGCACTAGAGAGGAAGGGAGGGAGAGAGAGAGGGAGAGAGAGGAAGTGTTACTGTATGTTGTGTGTGTGTGGGTATGTTAGGCTATGGTGAGGGGGAGAGAGAGGGGGAGAGAGGAAGTGTTACTGTATGTTGTGTGTGTGTGGGTATGTTAGGCTATGGTGAGGGGGAGAGAGAGGGAGAGTTACTGTATGTTGTGTGTGTGTGGGTATGTTAGGCTATGGTGATTTAGATATATAACACATCACGGGACAAACCACACAGGGTGGGGTGCAGTACTGTTAAAACTGTGGTAATCGCTTAGTTTTGCACAACTATTATTTTATAAATGTTGTCTCTGGTTGGTGTGTATGCATGCCTTGTTTGGTATAGTGAATGTGTGTATGCCCGGTTGTGTGTGTGTGTGTGTATGCCTGTTTGTGTGTGTGTGTGTGCCTGACTGTGTTTGTGTATGCCTTATGGAAAAGAACATTTGATAACTGACAAAAAGATAACCAACAGGCCTTTTATGGCTTGCAATACATGAAAGGGATCTTGTTGATTCTTCGGGCAACCAAGGATGTAATGAACTGGACAGATGGCTGCTGTAGGTCGGAGAGCCAGAAGAAACTGTTAAGATGTTAATCTCTTTGTTGTTCTGCAAAGAGAAAGCCCAAGGGCTCTGGGGAGGGGGGTGACCCACTGGGGAGGGGGGTGACCCACTGGGGAGGGGGGGTGACCCACTGGGGAGGGGGGTGACCCACTGGGGAGGGGTTGACCCACTGGGGGGCTCCTATGTAGCCAGGGTCCGGACATAATTCTAGAACCAGTGTGGTGGATCTGAGCCTAAACACTGTTTCCTGCAATTGTTGTATGAATAAAGGTTCAATTTGAGTATTCAGACTTTTCTCCATAATATGTGGCAATTTCCACGACACTTGGTTTTATGTGTGTGTGTGTGTGTGTGCGTATGGCTGGTTGTATATGTGTGTGTGTGTGTGTATGCCTGGCTGTATATGTGTGTGTGTGTGTGTATGGCTGGTTGTATGTGTGTGTGTGTGTGTGTGTGTGTGTATGCCTGGTTGTATATGTGTGTGTATGCCTGGTTGTGTGTGTGTTTGCCTGGTTGTGTGTGTATTTGTGTGTTTGCCTGGTTGTGTGTGTGTGTGTTTATGCCTGGATGTGTGGATGTGTGTGTGTGTATGCCTGGGTGTGTGTGTGTGTGTACTTACTCCTGTTCCCCATGTGTCCCCAGCCGGTGATGTAACAGTAGGTATCGGCCACGGGCAGCTGGCCCGGTTCTGGTAAACACACCGGGCGGACGTAGCCAGTGATCTCCACCTCCCGGTCCAGCTCCACCACGCTGATGTCGTAGTCCACCACGGCACGCGTGTAGCGTGGGTGCACGGTGACCGACGCCACGCCTCTGGTCTGCATGGTGACGGACGGGTGGTCCAGGTTGTTGATACCCAGGACCACCTTCCACAAGTCAGCAGAGTTACGTCTGGAGAGGAGAGACCAGAGTTAGAAGGAGAAGAGGAGAGACCAGAGTTAGACAGAGAAGAAAAGAGACCAGAGTTGGATAAAGAAGAGACTAGAGGAAGACAAAGAAGAAGAGGAGAGACCAGAGTTAGACAGAGAAGAAGAGGAGAGACCAGAGTTAGAAGGAGAAGAGACCTGAGTAGGACAGAGATGAGGAGAGACCA
>JACXGI010020555.1:0-10990 GCA_016801175.1 Esox masquinongy | reverse complement strand
CACCACACACCACACTCAACACACATCACACCAACCACACTCAACACACACCACACTCAACACACACCACAAAAGTACACACCACAAAAGTACACACCACACCAACCACACTCAACACACATAACACCAACCACACTCAACACACACCACACTCAACACACACCACAAAAGTACACTCCACACCAACCACACTCAACACACACCACACTCAACACACACCACACCAACCACACTCAACACACACCACACCAGTACACACCACACCAACCACACTCAACAGACCAACCACGCTCAACACACACCACACCAACCACACTCACCACACACCACACTCAACACACAAATAATTAGAGAACCAGGCTGTTTTGGGAATTCAGACTTTGGTATTTGGACGCTACAAACAATGAAAACCACTTAAAGTGCCAGCTGGACTGTCATCTCTTTATATTGCAAGGTAATAGCTAACTAAATTGCAAGCCAGTAATAGGAAATGTGGTCATCAGCCCGCTTGGGTTTTGGGAGGCACCCGGCCAGCTGGACCATATATGCTATCTGGGTTGTTGTGTAATCATAGTTAGTTACACTAACCTGAAGGCTCATGTTGAGCATTTGCCATTGGCATGAAACTGTTATTTGAAATATGTGTCATGTTGTTGTCATGAGTTGATGTCCTGACTGTAGCTAACTAGTAAAGCAACCAAGGCAACAATGTTATACACAGGATTGTTGGATTAGTCACGAGGACTGCCAAAATCCTACAGGAATTGACGCTTGAGTTTGTAATTAAAATAAAACTGCCATTTTGAAAGCTAAATCCTCCTGCTTCTCTGACTTTTCCTAAATAGGTGTATATTACATTGTTCCGTTGTCAGAATTCTAAACTCACAAACAGAAAACTATTTAGAGACTATTTACCTGTTTTTTTTACCCTGTTTTCTGTCTTAATCCCATCTGTCTTAATCCCATCTGTCTTAAGCCCACAGCACTTATCGTTGGTACCCAAAAGGTACCCAGGTGCTAATCACCCCTCAATGAATGCATGACATCAATGGATGAATGTGTGATACTCCCAGATGAATGATCAGAGCCTTGGTTGAATTTGGATTAACTTATAAATGAAATACAAGACTTTCATGACCATTCAACAATTTAATTAGGCTATTATTGAATCATAATACAAACGATATAGGCTATTTGACAATTCAACATATGTATCACACATTACCATTTTTCAATAGGAGATTCAGCTTCTTGTGTAGGCTAATTCATCAAATGTAAATCTAAATATTTTTTTAAGAAACAAAATACCAGACATTCTTTACCAATGGCTAACTACCAATTCAACAAAGGTCTTACATGTTACTGTTTATTATAGGAGAGGAAGAGAAACAAAATTGCATACACATCCTATCATCTCTCATTTTCTCTGCTTATTATACTAAAGATATAGATTCCTCAAATGTATTTAGCTAAATAATTATTCACTAAACGAAATACCAACGATCAGTAATTATCAATTCTACAAACATGTCACACGTTACTGTTTTTGCCAGACCACGTAAGCGGAGCCAGCCAAGTAGAGCGAATGTCGCTTCCTGAGTGAGCGAGTGAGCGGCCAACCCTTGTTAAATAGCGTAGTGGTTAGAGACACGGACTCTCATGCAGGGCACCGGTGTTCAAGCCTTGAGGCAGTCAAAGCAAATTATGCATTAGGATTTGTTCAGGATAGACAAAAACTTTGCTGGCCACAACCTTCAGAAGCTATGTTATAGTAAGCCTAAAATAAAATTGTTTATGGTTATATTGCAACTATTTCAGGCGGATTTTCGAAGTACGCATCTGTGCATGCTTTTTGGGGTAATATACAGTAGGTCACAACCACTTGAGCAGTAAAAGAGGTGGGATTTCCACAATTCTCGTCTTTTCACTTAACGAAAAAGTCGAGTATCGTCACCTATATTAATAGTTATTGTATCAATGTCATTCACAAATGAAAGAAAAACGAACATTGTTGTGCCATGAAATTAAATAGCTTTGGCAGTATAAAGTTCATCTTCAGTCTTGCTAACAATTGCACAATTTTTATGACTATTCCAAGTAGTAAGTTAGTGGATACTAGTAAGCCTATTACTGGCTAATAAAAGCCATACAGTTCATAGTTGCTATTTGTGGTGAAAGTAATAAGAAATGTTAGTCAGTTCAACACAATGATTAATGGTGTCTGGCTAAGTATTCAAACTTGGCTTGATGTTAATGCGTGACAAAATTATGTAATGTCGATACACAATTTTCTGACGAGGTAGTACGTCCCAATCGGCCCCAATATTGGCATACTAGCTTACGAAACAGTATGTACTTCACCATCATCCACGTACTTGTATGTAGATTCAGCCAATGCTTTCGATTTTCTTGTATACATAGTGGTTAGCTATTCAACTGTTATTGTATGGACGACCATCTACAGTAATCTTTGTACAAAAGTCCAAAAAGTTTGCTAAAATTACACTTGCACTCAGGTGCTTAGATGGCTGTCGAGTTAATCAAGTCTCAGCATACAAATACTTAGGGATTTGGCTGGATGATAAACTGTCTTTTAAAATATATGCTCATGAATTCTGTAAAAGGCTAAAAATCAAGCTAGGCTTCCTCTATAGAAACAGAACATGTTTGTCCTCCACAGGTAGAAAACAAATTATAAAAGCTACTTTTATGTCTATTATAGATTATGGGGATATTATCTACATGCATGCTACAGCATCCACACTTAAACTGCTGGATGCTACTTATCATTGTGCCCTTAGGTTTGTTACGGGTGTTAGCTACAGAACTCACCACTGTTGTTTATATCAAAGGGTGGGCTGGACTTAACTCTCCTTGAGATGAAAACAACATGCTCTCTTCTTTGTCTTTAAAGCACTTCTAAATAAATTACCTTCTTATGTAGCATCCCTCATCAACATTAGAAATATAACTCATGAAACCAGATCTCAAACCTGGATTACACTTTAGGCCCCTGCAATCTCCACAGAATTGGGTATGACTGCCTTTTCCTGTTAGGCTCCTGCCTATGGAATAGTCTGCAGTCCAAACTTAAGGTTCTGACGGGTTCATCCAAGCGCTGGAGCGCGAGGATTGAGATACTGGGGTGGAGAGTCCCCCTGGAGGGTGGTTGGAGAATTGTAACAATCTGACATTTTTACTATCGTACCTTAACTGTATGTCTTGTTTTGTCTATACTTTGTGTTTTTCTGTTTGTTTTTAATCATTGACACTAAGCTCTTATTGTAAACCCGTATATGCAGGGTCCAGTTGTCAGAGACCTTGGTCTCAGTCTGTGTTCCTTGTTGAAATAAAGGTATTATAATGCACACCCACATGCTGATTCCAGACACAACAACTGAGGTGCCCAACTGATACTTGGGTTCAAATAACATGTATTTAAAATATTAAATAAAAAAAATCAAGCATGCAACGTGTCATAATTATTTTGCGCACCTCTTTTTCAATTAAGTAATCCAAGGTTACAGTAATATACAGGTTTTGGAGCAACACATGCTGCCATACAGACTACGTCTTTTTCAGGGAAGGTCTTGCTTATTTCAGCCAGACAAGGCCAATCCAGATTCTGCATGTATTACAACAGCTTGGCTCCGTAGTAAAAGAGTCTGGGTGCTAAACTGGCCTGCCTGCAGCAATAGGCTAAACTGGCCTATTGTTAAAAGAACAGGTGATGCAACACAGTGGAAACATGCCCCTGTCCCAAATATTTTGAAACGTGTTGGTGGCATCAAATTCAAAATGGGTATGGGTACAAAAACAATAACCTTTCTCAGTTTCAACATTCGATATGTTGTAGTGTATTCAATTAAATATAGGGATAAATGATCATTGCATTATTTTTTTATTTGCATTTTACACTGCGTCCCAACCTTTTAGGAAACTGGGTAATAAAACCACATCTACAACCAAACTCACAATTACAACCACATCTACATCCTAACTCACAACCACATTCACACCTTAGCTCACAATTCCGACCAAATCTACACCTTTAATCATAACTTGAACAAAATCTACATCCTAACTCACAACTCTAACCACCAACACCAGCATTTACCAACAGGTTGATTGCAACCTACGGGTAGCTTGCAATCAACAGGTTGATTGCAACCTACTGGCTAGCTAGCGTTCATTGTTGCACGTTTGTGACAACATTGAACGCTAGCTAGATAGAGAGAATAGGGTCGGTTTAAGAGTCAAACCTTGAGGAACGCCCATTGATAATGCCAGAAAATGTTGACAACAGGCCCTCAGATTTGAGTCATTGTACATGTTCAGAATTTTCTTTTATTATACTCGGTTAGACAATTCTCTGAGGTCCCTATATACTTGAGTCTATTAATTAGGATATGTTTGACATGTTCAAAAGGTTTAGCCAAATTAATTATAAACAAGCTGCTCAGTACTGCTTTTTGTCTAAAGCAGCATTGTCGTTTAGAGCGTAAGGGATGCTGAGTTTACTTCATAGCCAGCTCTGTTTTCTGAGGTGCGGTCAGACTTCAATGTGGGAGTCAAAATGGTGTTTGTTAACCAGACATTGAAAAACTTTAGACAAGCAAGCCAACATTAAGGTTTTTAACAGTTGGGGTCTAGCTTGTAGTTCCATTTGAAAAGTGTTTTCATACAGATTTGTTGACAAATCTAAGTAAAAACCAACAAGTATTTCAGTAAGGTGTTTGGCTACGACCCGCCAAAACTGATTCAATGTGTCTTAGTATAGATTCTACGAGTCTCTGAAACTCTAATGCAGGGATGGAATACCATTGTTCCAAAAGATATTCCCTCATTTGTTGTTATGATGATGATGGTGGAGAGCGCTGTCTAACACGATGGTCCAAAATCTCCCATAGGTGTTCAATTGGGTTGAGATCTGATGACTGTAAAGGCCATAGCATACCATTCACACAATTTTCATACTCATCAAACCATTCAGGGACCCCTCATGCCCTGTGTGTCTGATCACATCCCGCATTTGACATTTTCAGTCACCAGGGAAGTAGTTGCAATTATCTTTCCTTTCATATTGCAGTAAGCAGGTAGGTTACTTTTTAAATGTAATCCGTTACTCCCCAACTCCGGCAGTAAGGTACAAGCATCACAATCATCAAATGTGGGCTTTCGGAACAGAATTTCAGACCCTACTTACTGATGGCTTTCCCAAAGATCTCAATGCAGATGCAACTTTAGTCACGGTTTATTTTGAAACACCAGACAGTTGAGCAGGCTTTGTGGCTGAAGTTCCTGCCATCTGTGCCCCAATAATAAACCCTCTTTTAAAGTCACATCCTTTCCTCTTGACATCTTGATCCAAAATCGAGGTCAACTGGGCCTGCTCAGTTGACCTCGATTGCTTAATTGTCATGTATTCAGACACCCTCAACTTCTCCAAAAAGTATTGTGTTATAGGCTTAATGTAAAACAGATTATAGGCTTAATGTAAAACAGATTAAACAGATTATAGGCTTAATGTAAAACAAATTAAACAGATTATAGGCTTAATGTAAAACAGATTAAACATATGTTTTCTCATCAATCTGGACAACACCCCCTCATGAAGCGTGAAAATATGTTTTTGGAAATGTATGCCAATTTACTGAAAATATATATTTTTTACATATCTCATGCACACAAGTATTCAGACCCTTTATTTAAGACTTTGTGGAAGCGCCTTTGGCAGTGATCACAGCCTCTAATCTTCTTGAGTTTGACTCTACCAGCTTTACACACTGGATTTGTTTCTCCCATTCTTCCTTGAAGATCCTCTCAAGCTCGATGAGATTCACCTAACACCTGAACTCTTCCAACTACACTGTGATTTGCATCCAGTACCCATATATCCTCATCCATCTACACCCTGATGTTTTACACCACTACACAAAACTACACCAAGTGTAGAGAAGAATTATTTTGTCATCTGGTGTTCACCCTGAGAACTACAACATTATTTACAGCAGTGTGACCTCTAACCCTTACATTACATTTTACATAGTATATGCTTTTATACAAAGGGACTTACAGTTAACAGGTCTTACAGTAAGTAAATTATAACATTCTAAATAGAGCTTGCCTTGTTTACAGCACAGCAAATTACAGCAGTAAAATTCTCTGGATAGCATATTATCAGATCACATGTATCAGATCAGATATTTACAGACCACATGTTATCAGATCAGATTGTATCAGATCACATGTTATCAGATCACATGCATCTGGTCTGATAGCATCTGATCGGACAACATGTGATCTAAGCTATCAGGTCACATTATCAGATCACATGTTATCAGATAACATGCTACATGTTATCTGTGTATCGTCTGTGTATTAACATTCCCTGCCCCACTCATCTACACCCTCCCCTTGTTTCCATTGACTACAACACCATGATGTTGACCTACCAAGCAGCACAGGGAAGCTCCCTTCTCTACCTTTCTCAAACACTTTATCCCAATGGAACTCATTCTGTGTCAAACTCATCACAATGTCTGAATATTAAAGATATACTTTTAGAATTACGTGTCTGAATGTAATGCTTAGATTAAAGAATATAATGCAATTTTGAATTAAAGAAAATATGCAGGAAACCTCTGTTTCCTCAGTGCTCTGAGCTCATCCTGATCAATTAGAGATCAATAATTATCAATATTGTTATTGGTCCTATGAGCTGAACGAAACCATCCCTCCATTCCTCTCCATATCAGGCTGCTCAGAGAGTATGTCTGAAAGAGAAGAGAGAACAGAGGGAGAGAGAAGAGACCAGATTGGAGGAGATATAATATACAAAGTGTTTACAGTAATATAATACTATTAATATAATAGTATTAATCGGTCAGAATACAATGTTTTACTGTACCATAATTGTGTTTTTTCCACCTCCCTTTTTAAATGGCATGAATTAACTGAAAGTGGCTCTGAATAAGAGCATTTGCTGAAATTATTTATATTTTATATTAAATTTGAGTAATTATTACTCAAATTTAATATAAATAATTTCAGATTTTTACAGTAGCACAATGCCTGTCTAGTCATTTCCAGTAATATAATACAATTTTGAATAGTGTTTTCCAGTAACATAATACCAGTTTGAATAGTGTTTTACAGTAATGTAATACCAGTTTGAATAGTGTTTTACAATAATATAATACCAATTTGAATAATGTTTTACAGTAATATAATTTGGGATGCAACGATACAATAATGGTTTTGAAAATTTGTCCGATACTGGTGCTTTAGCCTTTCCTTTTAGTTCCACCTCCAACGCCATAGGCAGATAGACTGATAGGCTGATGAACAATTTCCTAAAGGACATCATCTAGTGCCACTTTGATCAAGTTGTGATTTGACGACAACCAGCCAATTCAACTGGAATTTAATATGATTTTTTGCCAAAAACTGATGGGAAAATGCATGTCAATTGTTTTTAAAAAATTGTCAGTGTCACATCCCTACTTTTCCCTACAGTGACTATTTTCCCATTCTACATTGCTATAGAATATCCACAAATGCCTTTAATCTAAAGTGTCCACGGAGTGTATATGAACATTCTGTATTTTAATAAAATTTGATGTTGTAAAATGTAAGTTCCACTTAAAATGTTAAGTTAAAATTGAGACAAGAACTTACATGACATTCATTTTAGTCATGTACAATAATTAAGGCAATTGTAGCACATTAGCACACAACATAATAAATATGGCACTATCAGATCTGCAGGCAAAGTTCAGTACTCGGAATCAGTAACGCCAATAAAAAATTAGTGTCGGTTCATCCATAGATATTATATACCAGTATATAAATACATAAATACTTTACCTTGGTCATCCTGGTGGCTTATAGGAAGAGGAGTCAGCTCACTACATATGTCTCTAGCACTTTCTCCAGCACCGTCATCATCAGTATCTACACACACACACACACACATTTTGTACCCTGTATTCTTTGCTACGTTGTGGTATTACCCTAACATTGTTATTATTATACCTTTATTTCAACAAATAACCCAAGGTCTCTCTTACCACTGTGTCCTGCGTATTCATCTTTACAAACTCAGTTCAGGTTCAATGAGTAAAAAAACAGAGTACAGAAAAAACAAGACATGATTAAGAAATTATATCAGGGCTGCCAAACCCTTTTCCTGGATATCTACTATCTTGTAGGTTTTCTCTCAAACTCTAATTAGGCACACCTAATTCTAATAATTAGCTGGATGAAAAGCTTTATCAGGTTAGGCACAAATGTGGTTGAAGAGAAAACCTACAGGACAGTATATCTTCAGGAACAGGGTTGGGCAGCCCTGAATTACATAAAACAGACAAAACAAAACAATCACAGATTGCACAAAACAAGAAAAATATAAAAAAACAAAAAGATGTGTATAAAAAATACAGCAGCAGATTGTTACAAATCTCTAACCACCCTCCAGGGGACTCTAAACTCCCTGGTATCTTAATCCTTGTGCTAACAGCAATTGGATAAACTTGTCAGTCCTTTAGTAAGATAACACATTCATGCCATGTCTTAGCAATTCTTGTCTATACATGCATTTTATATTCATCCTTGATGAATTACAGTTCCAAAAACTGTTTACTGCCCTACATCGATGTCTTAAGATGAACTTTACTATTTTGTAACTCATCAACGATATTGTTTATGTAGAGAGTGAACAGTAACGGACCAAATATAGAACTAGTGATGGCCATTCGAGGTTTCATTAACATTCTTCTAGCAGCAGGATATTATGCTAGCAGCGCTAACTCAGATTTTCTTTTTCAAAATAAAAGCCACCATTTAAAAATATTAGGTAATATAGTTAACAATCTAGTCTGTACATTTTATGGTTAATGTCCGTTCGAATGTAATTCTTGTCTGTCCTTTTCACAGACTAGATTAACTGTATTGCCTTATAAATTTCAATGATGGCTTTTATTGTGATAAAGAAAATCTGAGTGTTGCCAGCATAATATCCTGCTGCTAAAATAACGCTAATGAAGCCTCGAATGGCCATCACTATATAGAACCTTATGGAACCCCTTTAACCAAATCCAGTGTCTCCGACTGGGTACAGTCTACTCCAACAGCCGGACTTCTATCCTTAAGATAGTCATGAAACCAATGACAGGCATCCGGTCCCAGTCCTATTGACGATAGCTTACTAAAAAGTATCGCATGGTCTATAGCAGGGGTGTCCAAACTGTTCCACAGAGGGCCGAGTGTCTGCAGGTTATCGCTCTCACCTTGTACTTGATTGACTAATTAGGTTACTAATTGGTTAGTTTCTACCCTCACCTGGTTGTTTAGGTGTGAACTGGGAATCAATTTATAGGAAAAACCAAAAACCCGCAGACACTCGGCCCTCCGTGGAACTGTTTGGACACCCCTGGTCCACAGTGTCAAAGGCTTTAGACAAATCTACAAACATGGCGACACAGCACTTACTATTATCTAAGGCATTAGCAATATCATTTATGACACGCACTGTGGATGTAGTGGTACTGTGTTTTGGTCTGAAACCAGACTGAATGCTGGAAAGAGTGTTGTTAAACGTTAAAAAGGATTGTAGTTGTTTGTTCACCAATGATAATTTTTGCCAAAAAGGCAAGCTTAGAGATAATTATCCAATTAAATAGAGGAAATAGACTGGTCAGGATTATATTAACAATTTTTTCTTTCAAAAAGAAAACCAGCAGACATAATGCCTGGCCTAAGGTATGATCTGTCCATATGACCCTGGCCTAATGTATGATCTGACCTTATGACCCTGGCCTAAGGTATGATCTGACCTTATGACCCTGGCCTAAGGTATGATCTGACCTTATGACCCTGGACTAAGGTATGATATGTCTGTATGACCCTGGCCTAAGGTATGATCTGACCTGTATGAGTATTACTATACTTGTAAGGACCAAAATGTTCTGTGGTTTAGATTAGTGTGAGTGTAACAGTTAAGAGTCCCTGCCCTGGTCCCTGACAACCCTGACAGACCCAGTCCCTGAAAACCCTGACAGACCCAGTCCCTGCAAACCCTGACAGACCTGGTCCCTGACAGACCCGGTCCCTGACATCCCTGACAGACCCGGTCCCTGACAGACCCGGTCCCTGACATCCCTGACAGACCCGTTCACTGACAGACCCGGTCCCTGACAGACCCGGTCCCTGATAGACCCGGTCCCTTGAATCACATACACTTAAAGATGCTTTGTTTTCTGATCAGATGTTATAAGTGCAAACAAGCTAGATAAGGTCAAAATCAGGACCAGCATGTTAATGGCAGTTTTAACAGGGCTGTCTCAGTGTGCATTTGTGTTTGTACCTTTATTGTGAAAACTGTTTTCTGGCTCTGTCACGTAGTCCGCTAGTGGAGAGGGCGTGTCTGTTGGGAATAGGGAGGAGCTTAGTTGAAGTTTAAAGTCAGGAATTTCCTGTTTAGAGGGACGTAGTTCAGATGCACAGGTCTGTTTTAAACCCAGAGGAAAATCTTCCCCAGACCTCCAGAAACACTTGTAAAACAGACTGAACAGACAGTCCAGGGGTTAGGGAGTAGTGAACAATGTCTCCATAGTTGTTCATTTACAGGAAATCTAAAAGTCGGCTACCGGAGGATGTTCACACTCACCTGGTTCTAAGAGACAAACGGCTACCTGAAGATTTTCACACACACCTGGTTCTAAGAGACAAACGGCTACCTGAAGATTTTCACACACACCTGGTTCTAAGAGACAAACGGCTACCTGAAGATTTTCACACACACCTGGTTCTAAGAGACAAACGGCTACCTGAAGATTTTCACACACACCTGGTTTTAAGAGACAAACAGCTACCTGAAGATTTTCACACACACCTGGTTTTAAGAGACAAACAGCTACCTGAAGATTTTCACACATACCTGGTTCTAAGAGACAAACGGCTACCTGAAGATTTTCACACACACCTGGTT
>JACXGI010020554.1:0-11028 GCA_016801175.1 Esox masquinongy | reverse complement strand
TGTGTCTCCTCTGTTAACCAGCTCTGTCTCAGTGTGTCTCTGTTAACCAGCTCTGTCTCAGTTTGTCTCCTCTGTTAACCAGCTCTGTCTCAGTTTGTCCCTGTTAACCAGCTCTTTCTCAGTTTGTCCCTGTAACCAGCTCTGTCTCAGTTTGTCCCGGTTAACTAGCTCTGTCTCTGTGTGTCTCCTCTGTTAACCAGGTTTGTCTCAGTGTGTCTCCTCTGTTAACCAGTTCTGTCTCAGTGTGTCTCCTCTGTTAACCAGCTCTGTCTCAATATGTTTCCTCTATTAATCAGCTCTGTCTCAGTGTGTTTCCTCTGTTAACCAGCTCTGTCTCAGTGTGTTTCCTCTGTTAACCAGCTCTGTCTCAGTGTGTCCCCTCTGTTAACCAGCTCTGTCTCAGTTTGTCTCCTCTGTTAACCAGCTCTGTCTCAGTTTGTCCCTGTTAACCAGCTCTGTCTCAGTTTGTCCCTGTTAACCAGCTCTGTCTCAGTTTGTCCCTGTTAACTAGCACTGTCTCAATGTGTCTCCTCTGTTAACCAGCTCTGTCTCAGTGTGTCTCTGTTAACCAGCTCTGTCTCAATGTGTGTCCTCTGTTTACCAGCTATGTCTCAGTGTCCCTGGTAACCAGATATGTCTCAGTGTCCCTGGTAACAAGCTCTGTTTCAGTGTCCCTGGTAACCAGCTATGTCTCAGTGTCCCTGGTAACCATCTATGTCTCAGTGTCCCTGGTAACCAGCTTAATCTCAGGGTGTCTGGTTAAGGGTGTCTCCTAAAAACAGCAGCAAAGGTAGAACTGGTGTTGGAAAAGTGACAAGACAGAAAGGTCAGCTACTGCACAGGTGCAGAAAAAAAGAGAGAGACACCCAGCACACCTGGGAGACATCAAAGGACCAATTAGAGAACGATAATACATTAAACAAGAATAAAGGAAGTCATGTCAGAATTCATGTTCTTGAAGAATGAATCCACACAATCAAAACCCTTCTGTGAAAAAGAAAGAACAGTATCAAAGAGCTAGCTACTGTCATTTAATCTGTCACAACCAGAGCACCCTAAATTCTACAGAAGTGGTTATGCAGTTGAACAGCAGGACAATAGGGATGGTATAGAAATTTGTTTGTATGAAAGGGGATATAAACATAGCCCAATTATTTAATAGGACAAATACCTCTAATCCTATGTGAAAGGGATAATCAGCACAGCCTTGTTATAGAGAGGGGGCGTCATAGCCTGGCTCCTAAGACAAGACAAAATGATGGCCACAAAATGATGTGGAAATGAGCTGCACTTCCTAATCACCTCATGTCACCTGATTTATTTTCAGAGACCCATATTTACATTTTAATTTTTACCCTCTTATCTAAAGTTACTTATATTCTGTCAGTGTAACATTTGCATCGCTGGAATGAATATGGTGGAGGAGTAATAGAACAGGGACTGTGATAGCTGAGAATAAGGGATAGAGAACGGAAAAAAGAATAGGCAGGCCGACAGACAGAGAGATGGAGTAAGAGTGTTGATAATGAAGGGAAGATACAGTACATACATATGGAGATGCCTCTTCTGTGGGATGACTTCCAATGTAAAACATCTTCATTTGCCAGTATTTGATTAGCGTGTGTTCGCATGCATGCTTGGTAGTTACTGTGTGCGTGCATTCATGTATATGTGTGTGTGTGTGTGTGTGTGTTTGTGTGTGTGTGTGTGTGTGTGTGTGTATGGGTGTGCATATTCTCTGATTGCTGCCCCTGTGAAAAGAAAGGGGTTCTGAATTCAATCAGCCGGTGACAAGGTTAGGGAGCAGAGCACACAGCACCCAGGGCTCCATCAGAACTGGTCCGTCTGTCACCCCTGATTCACACTGGGGGAGATGGAGCTGCTACAGCAGTAGGGCCAGGGAAGTGGAGAGGCACAAAGCAGTGTCCCTCTTCTTCATACATCTCAAACGCAGGGACGGACAGCATGATATACGAAGATGGACAGAGACATACAGGTGATATATACAGAGAGAGACAGATATAGACAGATTCTATGTGCAAAGATTTAGAGATTTCCAGGGAAATACTGAACCGAGATATTGCAATAGCCAGAGATAGATATGTTTATATAGGCAGAGACATTCAGAGACAGACATTCAGAGATATTCAGTGATAAAGATATATAGAGATTTACAGTGATATGAAGAGATAGGGACACAGATAAACATATGCAGTGATAAGAGATCTAACCCTATTCATATTTGTATTACTATAATGTATTGGTTATGTATTTACTGCCCCAGCAGTTGTTCCAATTTGTCTACATAGTCCATCAATTTTTAGCATGTATTTGTGGCAGCAGTGAAATATTTGATCCCATGTTCCTAGATAATTTTATGCCAAAAATAAATGGACAGTAAATAATGTAATGTGTTACTTTTTGTAAACAATAATAATGACAGGGAGAGAACAAAAGGACAAAAATAGTTTGAGCATTAATTTATTTCGTTGTCCTTACCCAAACTGCATAAAACATCTCTGTCATAACTCCACAATGACCCTGAAACCACAGTACAGTATTATGTGAGGAGTTCGGAGTGGGATCATAACCCTCTCACTAAATAAAAATGACAGATGTGACTAACTCTGATTGGACTACAATTCGTTACAATGCCCTTGATTGAATTACCTGACCTCACCCAGTAAAACTAATCCTGCCTCAATAGAATATTATATGAGATAGGATGTATGATATCTGATATAGAGGTTTGTAACCATCTAAATAATTATGTTAAGGTCACAAAGATTAAAGGAAAACTAATATTATTGAAATAGGCAATAACAAAATAGAGAACAGATGAAGCATATATCATTTCCATTTAACTTGAGTCCACGGTTTCTTCAGTACAAGAATTAAATATTGTTTTTCAAACTCCAAGTAACAGTAATATCACTTGCTGGCGCCCGCCTACAGATCCCACCTGCAGGGTTTTGTGTCAGGTAAACATTAAACTGTTTAGGATTAGGCCCGGAGGATATATGGGCCCAAACAGTAAACTAATGTTCTAGTGCTAACTGCCCACTAAGTGGGTGGGACAAGGATGGCCTGACCCCGGTGCCCTCCCCACCAGTCCCCCCCTAACAGCTTTGGCCCCTGGGTCAGCTCAATTTCCCCACTGCTGAGTGGTCATTACCAGCCGGAGCTTTGATAAATGCTCACGGCTGCTCTCCTCAACGCGTCGCTTACACCAGCCCCACAGACCAGCCCCGTACAGGGAGGTAGGAGGCGTACGGAGGGAGGCAGAGGGGAAGGAGGATGCTCCTTACACCGATGTTTAAGTACAGGGAGAGGGGAGGGTGAGAGGGAGAAGGCAGCTAGCCTTACCGCCTCCTCTAAGGCACGGTGTGAAAGGAAGAGGGAGAGAGGAGAGAGAGACGGAGAGCCAGTCAGCCCTGGAACTCATAGCCAGCTAGCCATGAAACATCACCGTTAGACAGTCCCCAGATCCCTGCTTGCCTAGACCCACACACAGCCCCTGGCGTTACCTAGCAACAGCATCGGAGTCCTCTCCTTTCTCATTCTCACTCAGAGAGCGAGGGAATGAAGGAGAGAGAGAGATGGAGGAAGGAGAGATGGAGGAGAGAGAGAAAGGGAGGGAAAACAAATCAGATAGGGATTGTAACAGACCACGCTGGACTGACTCTCTCTCTCCCTCTGTCTCTCTGTTTCCCCGTTTTGATCTCTCTCCATCTAATTTTCCCTATCAGCCGTGACCATCCTCACGAAACAATGGTGATGAATTGAATCATGCGACATTTTCCAGACACACTGACCGCCGAAGGGCTTAGTCTGAAGGTGGAAAGCATTCTGTCTGGGGGGATTAACTTGGCCACTGTATACAGGGTCTTCCTCTTCACCCAACAAAACTGAGTGACCAGAACAGTTCACACTTGGCCGAAGCCCCCATTCTTTGGCTCCACCATATATACCTTTGTAGGTCTTCCAGCTAAGTTTAAACCAGTAGGCGACAGCGGTTAATTCAATGTCCTCAAAATACCTCAACTAGCAACCAGCTAGTATACACTGAATCCACACTGCCCGGTTTAAATGGGCGCTAATGTAAATAGATTAACGTTGATAAAATGATGTTTAAACGTATTTGTACGGCTCTGCGTAACCAGATTGATTCACTGTCAGAGTTGCCGTATCCTGCCAACAGGTAGATCATGTAATTGGACTGAGAGACATTAAAGGACCAGGTCGGGTTGGGTTAAGGCCAGGGTCACATCAGGGAGCGTGTGGTCATCCCATCCAGACTGGGAGGGGCTCTGCTAACACCCAACCACAATACTCACCAAGGCCCGAGGGGACCTCAGGCTAGAGTTCTGCCACCCTGTGTGTCACCCTGGCTGGGGAGAAGAGGCTGGAGGCCTGGGGAGGATGGGGCACCAGAGGGGTTACATGGGGCCATCTCACTCAATGTGGGCGAATCCCACCTGGCCCAGTGGGGAGACCATGGGAGGGCGCTGGTTGTCTTAAGCACTTAAGCACCACCAGAAAAGGAAGACCGCATCCAACTCTCCCAGGGCCCCACATACAATCACAACCAAAACAAGATGGAAAAACATTTTAAACGTTAACAGAGGCAAAAAAAGAAAATGGTTGTCTGTATGTGGGTGTATGTGTGTGTGTGTATGTGCGTGTGCGTGTGTGCGCGTGCACACACCTGCCTGCGCCTTTGTCTGCACGTGTGTGTTTGTGTGTTTGTGTGAGAGAGTGACACAGAGGAGGGGTAGAGGATTGATGTGGTGCAGCGAGGTAAAGTACCCCCACACCCTCCCCAGCTGCTGTCTCCGTGGAACACGACTGCTGGTTCACTGAGTGTGTCTGGGAGAGCAAGGCCCTTTGCCAGAGCACAATAACAGAGAGGTTTGCACACATCGCAACCGAACATGACACAAAAAAAAGCGGCCGAGTCATAATTAAAAGGAACATTTCATTGTTTCACAACTCGATGTCAGACGGTAAGTAGATTCGAACGTTTAAAAAAAAGAACATCTGACAGCTGAAATCAATTCTATAGATTTTAAGGGAGTGGTGGGTGCTATTGGTGGAAGTTTAAATTGGCAGTTTAAAGAAAACAAAACCATGGATTATAGTTTCTATCAGCTCGTACATGACATCCTTCATGTCTTTGCTATAACATTATAAGCACATTAGTGAGACCTGTGATTACAACCGCTCTACAGTAGGACTGGAAAAACTGATATACGCGGAACACCACCGACAGATTGAAGACTGTGAGTTTTTTTACAGGGATCAAATAAAACAAATAAGAGAAAGTGATAGAAAATACTGGAGAAAATAACACCACACACACTTTGTCACATATAATTTGTTCCTGTCTACTGTTACCCATCCTGTCGCATAGTCGCGTCAACCTCACCAGCACTAACCTAAACTTCCAAGGAATATGCACATGATCACTAATAAATACCAGTAATCCAGGTCAATAGCTGGGGTATGAACAGGGAGAGCCAGTACTGGGTTGTCCAGTTGTACGAGCCAGGTGAGGTTTCTGTACATATGGGTGGGGTTCAAGGTGACTACGCAACCGGATAGATAATGAACAGTGGCCGCAGAGAGAGTGAGTGTTAAAGTGTGCGCGTTTGCATCACTATGCATGCGTGTACGTGTTATGTATGACATTGTTATGTGCAGATAGTCCAGGTAGCCATTCGGTACTCCTTTAATCCATCGGGCCTGTTTAACAGTTTCATGGCTGGTGGGGACAACATTTGTACTGGGGTCCTGTCGGTGCTGGACTAGACTAACTGGTACCGCCGCTCATGTCAGCCCTGAGTCATGTCAGCCCTGAGTCAGTGTAAAGGTTTCGCTGGAGTGTTGGACCATTTCTAATGGCCTTCCTCACTCAGCACCTGGTGTAGAGGTCCTGGCTAGCAGGTAGCGCGGCCGGGGGTTTAATTCCGTTATCGCACCACCGTATGAAGAGCCTTACAATCTAGGATCCAGTTGCTCATGGTGATGCAGCCAATCAAGATCCTCTTGACTGGCGCAGCTGGAGAACCTTCTGAGGATTCCAAATCCATACGCCACTGCCCTCTACATAACTGTGTTAGTGTGTGTAGCGTGTTAATGCTGTATCACAGAGATGTGAACACAGAGGAATGCGAAGCTCTCAACCCACTCCACTTAAACCCTGTCAATATGAATGTGCTCGCTCCTTCATTCCCTGTAGTCCACGATCAGCTCCGTCGTCTTTTTGACGTTAAAGGAGAGATTGTTGTCCTAACACCACACAGCCAGATCTCTGACCTTGTCAATCGTCTGCGGGTCCAGTGAAAGCAAATGTTGATGTTTGACTTACATTTAGGCACTGATGATGTATGTTCTATCAATGTTCAAGTCAAATATTTGAAACAAACATGTAGGCATTAACATGGAAGTTTATGGATGAAGTGTGAAAGACCCAATATTGTAACTGCGGGATTGGTGGAGTTAAAAGAGCCAACAAAGTACAGCTACAAATTTGCAATAATTTTTCTCAGTAAAAAGGAATGAGACATGAGTATCTGTTCTTTGTTGTCTAATAAACATAGTGGACATGAATAAAGTCGATATCCTCTTTGAATTGGAAAAATACAACAATAGAACAAAGGTATTCCATTTAAATCTCCCATGGAGGTGTGTTGCTTAAACAAAGACAAAACAGACTTACTTCTTCCTCCTTGTCCTCCCCTGTCCTCCTTGAACTCCCCAGTCTGGCCTGTTTTTAAGGGTAGAGACACAAAAGCAATCAGCAGCAGGTGTAATTACTTGTGCTGTGCCTGTACTCACCAGCCAGACATGGGTTGTCTTCAGGGTCTCAGAGTTGCCAGGCCACCCAACCATTCACAGAAGTAATGTTAAACATAGATTTTTGATGATGGACGAGCCTTATTTTACCCACCGTTCCCTTTCGTGTTTGTGCTAGCAACGAAGTGTTACTGTTTTGCAATTTCAGCATTTTGGCATCTACAGGAGGAACTGCAGAAACAATGTATCCACAACTCTTGATAGCCATATCTCCTAACTACAGTAAATAACAGCCAGCTACATTTGAAATTTAGCTAAAATTATACAACATGTGGTTTGCAATTCCTGTTATAGCCTATCTTACGCATTGCATTTAACTATAAACAAGCAAACAAACACTTTTTCTAGCAGTCCTAGGCGATTGGTGCCAGACAGAAAGATAGATAAGTAGCTGACTGGGAAGCTAGCTTGCTACTTCATAGATGGAAGTATAGGTTGCTAACTCAGTTTTGCTTTTCAGGCCCATATCAGCCTGTGTAGTTCTCCATTGTTCAAAACCGATTTCCCATATTTCAATATTCAATTCTCTCAATTTCTTTGTTGCTCATAGTGGCTTGATTTTGAAGGCACATATTGACATCCTGGGAACAAGGACGAACGTCTAATTTTGCTTTGGAACGAACGCGATCTGTCTGGAATGAAAGAGAAAGTTAGAGGGAGAGGGAAACAGAGGGACAGGCCAAGAAAGATTTAGACCGAGGCTGGTGGTTTGGCCTTTTTGCATGTTTGAAGCCACTGGTATGGCAGGGTCAGACTTTAGAAGTGGCTGTGGTTATAACATAATGGCCTTGCATCTGTTGAGACAGTACCCAGGTGTCATCTCATAGCATGAATGTACTGGGGATACTGTATGCAGTGGATATGTGTACTTATCCCCACAATAAAATTTGGTGTCCATTTTTATGTATGGATGTGCATACTGTAAGTGTGTGATATCTCAGAAACCACTTTCTCAATTTTGACTGGGATGGCTCTTGTCAGAGATCCGGCAGTTACAAAATTACTTTTTGGCTCAGGGTGGGTGCCCTTATAAGTGGGGGATGACATGTTAACCGTTACCCGTTGGTGATATGGTGACCACCTGTCATGGAACACCGGTACGGTGACATAGATGTGGGGTGAATGTGTAGTAAATTGTTACCTGCTGTACTTATATTGTTATTATTACTACGGAAATGAACTATTTTACTCTCCTCCTTTCTTAGTACTATGTTGCTGTACAAATATACAGGCTTGACAATATCTACAAATTATTTTTTCATGCAAGGAAGGCATAGTGAATGTGAATTTGAGAGGGAGAACACAGAGAGGAAGTGGACACTAACATAGAGAGCAGGTGTCAGAATAACGTCTGCACGCACACAAGCCTCCTATTCAATTCTGACAAAACTAACAGAACTCACATGTGTACTGAAGATGCACATTTTTGCCCTCAGAGTCTTTTAACTTTGGACTTGAAAGATTCAATGTGTCCGTGAGGTTTTTTACACTTGCATATTTGACTTTGAGTGTACACATCTGCTGATGTGCTTTTGAGTGTCGCTACGTACATTTGTGTGGTTAATAGCACTGCGCTTCATTAGGTTAGCATGCCAACACAGGCATACACAATATCTACACAAGTCACACTGCAGAAAGAGAAGGTGAGCAGGAGAGAACAAGAGCAAGAGAAAGCAAAAAAGAGAGAGAGAGGGATGGATGGAGAGAGATAGAGAGAAAACAGAAGAGAGAGAGCGATAGGTAGAGGGTAACAGAGAAGGAGTGGGAGGACAGAAAGTGGAGAGAGATAAAGGTGGTGGGGGGGAGGGAAAGAAACAGATTGGCTGTGAAATATTGTGGAGTCTGCCAGTAGCTCCATGATGTATTGGGAATCACTCTGAAGCTAATTACCTTAAATTAACAGTAGAGTTTGGTGTGACAGTAACACCTAACAGTTTTTTCTGCCGATCCAGATGAATGGGTTTGGGGAGTTCCTAGCCCAGGAAGCTGTTGACAATCGGACTGTCGACGTATAGTGTCCAAATCAATTTTTCTGTTCCATCTCCATCTGTGTGTGTAATGAACAGGGTCAGTGAAACAGTTCTGGCCCAGCAGGTTTCAGGGCCACTGTGTCGAATGGAGCGACAGATGTGTGTTAAGATTTGACTAAGTAATGTGATGACGTATTTGTTGATCATTCCCTCACATCTTCACTGGGCACTGTCCTCAGTGCAGGTTACACAGATGCTGTTCACCAAACAGCCATATCAGACTTCAGTGAGCTACATGCTAAGTGTTTGGCTGGCAAATATGCAGAATAATTCAATATACTGCTCAGGGATGCCTTCTGTTCAGTCAGTGTTCATAATTAACTGGGTTTTGTCTTTTTGTACATTTTTACAAGTATTTTTGCTATGTGGATTTCATGTATGTGTGTGTTCAGTAGCAGTCTAGTGTGTGTGGCTGTGTACCCCTCCCTGAGCAGAAGGAGGTAGTTGGCCAGCCTGTCACCCCCAGGGCCCCCCGGGCCCCACAGACCCCCATGGTCTATCTATTTGTCTGGCTGAAGTACATTATCTCCACACCGGCTAAAGAGAGCTCAGGGAGGATTTGTGGGTCTGTGGGAAGGACCAAGAAAAAATGTTTTCTGATAAATTATTCACAATCCCACAATCCCTTCTGGCCAGAATGTTGCATTGCGCCACAGGACGCACTGAACCTTCCTTCTTTCTTTCACTCTGTCTTTCTCCTTCTCTCATCACTTCTTTCCCTCTTCTTTTCCCTCTCATCGTCTTCCCCTCTCTCTTCCTCTCTCTCTTCCTCTTCCTCTCTCTTCCTCTCTCTTCCTCTCTCTCTTCCTCTTCCTCTCTCTTCCCCTCTCTCTTCCTCTCTCTTCCTCTCTCTCTTCCTCTCCCCATCTCTTTCCTTTTTTGTATTCAGCTACACTAGGCCTCCCGCCTCCAGGAACCATCCTCAGGCAAGCTGTCGCTGATAATGGAGGCAATTAATAACATGTCATAATCCTGCAGAGGGGTGTGTGTGTGTGTGTGTGTGTGTGTGTGTGTGTGTGTGTGTGTGTGTCTTTAAATGTGTCTGTGGTGCAGATGAGGGTTAAATCTGCCGCCATGGATGTCTTAAGAGGTCCATGGTCAAAGCACATAGATTCAGTGGTTGATAAGATAGGATGATGACCTTCTGTGGTGACATGTTGCTCTTCCTTCAACACGATGGGATGTATAGATTCTGACCAATACTGCTCTGTCAGTCTGTCCTGGTTTAGAGGTGAGGAGAGACTGACTGCATTACTTTTGGTCTTTGTGCAGGGTGTAAATATGTATCATGCATAGCACTGTATGTTAATTTCAGTATGGACCCCAGAAAGACTTGCTGCTACCTAGGCAGGGGGAAATGAAGATCGTAATGAATAACTAAATACTACAAAATCTGTTAATTGGCCCCCATCAACATGGGCCTGCATGTAGGCTGTTATTTGTATTAATGTTTCAAATTAAGTTTAGGTAAAAGTTTGAGTATGATGCTTGTAAACCAGGAAATGACAACCTCTATATCCAGGAAATAAACACTAAATGCATCCAGATCAGTCTCGAGTAACCGCATTATGGGCCTTTTACAATAACAGACCTTTGTTAAAACAGCGTCCTTCTTCTGTCCGCCGCTTTCTCCCTTCCACTGACCCCTTTACCGCGTCTGTTCCAGTGGACTAGGTGAACGCAGGTGTTTCTCCACATCTGAGCTCCCGGCATCTGACTGTGAGTCCACTGCCAAGCCACTGGCCGAGTCTCACTATATTGGTACATATCTGAGCCCCTTTCTGCCCCCGCCTGGCCCCGCCGGGCCCTCCAGCCAGGTGCAGAAGCCCCTCCCAAACCCCAGGCACAGCCGGCCTTTTGTGCTGCGCCTCGCCCCAGGCTGAAAACTGCGGCAGGCAGGTGTGAGTCCCTCGGTTGGAGAGAAGCGCACACGCAGATACACGTGGATACTGAGACACACAAACCCTATGAGAGTTGGCTTCAGCCCGAGCAAGGTAGGTATGGTAGGGCGTGTTAGTGTGCTCTAACATGTTGGTGTTATAAAAAAACAACCTGACGGTGAGAGGACCAAAAGAGTAGGCTGTAACATTCTTACGCCACACTAGAATTGTCCCTCCTGACTATAGAGCTGTCCCTCCTG
>JACXGI010020553.1:0-11056 GCA_016801175.1 Esox masquinongy | reverse complement strand
GGAATAGGACTCTGTAGGGAATAGGACTCTGTAGGGAATAGGACTCTGTAGGGAATAGGACTCTGTAGGGAATAGGACTCTGTAGGGATTGGGGTGTTGATCTCACACTCAGTTGTTGTCTAAGTGGTTGGTAACATTATTTACCATCTCTCTGCACACTTGCTACAGGATTAGTTCAAGCTGCCAGGAGGTAGAAACATGTAATTGATTTAATATCATGAACACCAACTTTAATCTTTTAGTAGCTATGTGTTTCCCAGGAGAGGGTGGCTGTAATTTTGTAATGATATTATTAACAGCTTAAAGTAGGTTCAGAGGGCTTTCTGGGGCTCTAGGATGTTTATTGTAAATGTGCTACATATTAAACTCCCACAACCACTACAGCTACAGGCCTCTCTGATTTAACCTACTGGCTTGTTTCTCCTTGACTACACAGTGTTTCCTGGTTGTCTTTATGATGACTAGGCTTGGTCAAGCAGGTCATTTTCCATTGTCTTTCTTTTTCTTAATGTACCAAACAGTTTTGGCATGCCTGCCCAAGGAAGATCAGTATGATTTGCGTTGCCACTTCTTTGGTCACCATATTGTCAGACACGAGCAACAAATGCAAATGCAAAGCCCAGAATCAAGACCAGTCCCAGCTAAGTTTCTTAAGTACCATGAAGGAGCTCAGAAAGGCTGGCCTGGAGATGTTAATACAACAACATATTCAGATACAGGGAATCCAGATGTACCCAGATGTTTATACCAAGAAACAAGCCATTATAAAATAACACTACATATGTCTATGAATGCAAAGTCAGTTTGTTTGTCTGAGATTATAACACATGGAACAGAAGTCCGCATTTAATCTTTTAAAGGTATTCTTTGGTATTCATTATGTGTCTATCAAATCCCAGTGTTCTTATTTCAGCAGAACCCCAACATTTATTTGCTATTATGTAAACATTTCCCAGAGCCTCCTTGACATGCTCAGTCTGACCGTGTGGGCATTAGGGCTAAATCTTGAAATTGCATACTAACATAAATTTTTATTATAAAAAATAGTTTTTTGCTCTAAAAACATGTAACAAAGTGCGAAAAATAAAAAATAAGCTTTTTGAGTATTTTTAAGTGCTTGCATTAGTTTTTTTTTTAAATGTACGTGCTAGAAGCTCTCAGTTTCTTCCACTGGATTCCTGACTTCCTGACTGAGTCAAATGACATTACATTTGTCCTTTTCCATCAAGGCGAGGCAACGTAACGTGACGTTGAAGTTACTCCATTTTTGGAAGGTCTCATCCCAGCATAACAATGAATAGCCGGTCCATTTCACAGATACTAGAGAGCCATTCTGACTAACTGCACCATAGTGTGGTTTAGCGGTTGCTCCGTAGCCGACCGGAAGGCCCTACAACGGCACATCACTGGTGCCCAGCTCCCAGCCATCGTAGACCTCCAGCACAAACGGTGTCTGCACAGGGTGTGCGGCATCATCAGGGAACCTTCACATCCATGCCACAAACTGTTTCCCCTCCTACCATCAGTCAGGGGGCACAGGTCTCTTCGTTCCCGCACCAGCAGGCTCAGGAACAGTTTCTTTCCATCTACTGTAACCCTGCTGAACTCTGTGACCCATCACTAACCATACCCCCCCGTCCCTCAGGGACCTTGTTGCACTACTCCCATAGTACTACTGGACTCTGACACTGCTTTGCAAAGTCTGATAATGGACGTTTTCAGTTGTTTCAGGTACGTGTCTACCTCGGGGACCTCAATGCTGCTATCCCTGCATTTCAGTTGCACATGCACCTTGCACATTCAATTTGCCTTCATCGCACATTTAGAATTGCCATCATGCTTGCATTTTTACAGTTGTTACATACACATGTCTACCTCAGGGACCTCATTGCTGCTATCCCTGTATCCCGGTTGCACATGCACCTTATTCCTTCAATTTGCCTTCATTGCACATCTAGAATGTCATTTAGAAATTGCCATCTGTACCCGCACAACTATTATCCCACTAGTAACATACACTATACTTAATACTATTATCCCACTAGTAACATCCACTATACTTAATACTATTATCCTACTAGTAACATACACTATACTTAATACTATTATCCCACTTGTAACATACACTATACTTAATACTATTATCTCACTTGTAACATCCACTATAATTAATACTATTATCCCACTTGTAACATACACTATACTTAATACTATCATCCCACTTGTAACATCCACTATAATTAATACTATTATCCCACTTGTAACATACACTATACTTAATACTATTATCCCACTTGTAACATACACTATACTTAATACTATTATCCCACTTGCAACATACACTATACTTAATACTATTATCCCATTTGTAAAATACACTATACTAATACTATTATCCCACTTGTAACATCCACTATAATTAATACTATTATCCCACTTGTAACATACACTATACTTAATACTATTATCCCACTTGTAACATACACTATACTAATACTATTATCCCACTTGTAACATCCACTATACTTAATACTATTATCCCACTTGTAACATAGACTATACTTAATACTATCATCCCACTTGTAACATCCACTATAATTAATACTATTATCCCACTTGTAACATACACTATACTTAATACTATTATCCCACTTGTAACATACACTATATTAATACTATTATCCCACTTGTAACATCCACTATACTTAATACTATTATCCCACTTGTAACATAGACTATACTTAATACTATTATCCCACCTGTAACATACACTATACTTAATACTATTATCCCACTTGTAACATACACTATACTTAATACTATTATCCCACTTGTAACATACACTATAATTAATACTATTATCCCACTAGTAACATACACTATACTATATACATTTTTCCTATATTTGCCTTAATTGCACATTTAGTATTGCCATTTGTACTGAATTTGCCTTCATTGCACAGCTATACATTCCATTTGTAATATACTTAATAGTTGTAAATTTCTGCCCTCTTTTATTTGCACTTTTGGTTAGATGCTAACTGCATTTCATTGTACTGTACTTGTACTAGTTCAATGACAATACAGTTCAATCTAATCTAATATAAATTCTTTGTTGGCCAATCACAGATGATGTTTACAACACACGATAGCTGCTCGCAGGTAATACGAGGGTTCCCGAGTGTTCTTTTCACTCTTGACCTTCATACTGAAGCCTTGAGACTAGCGCGCAATCTTACTGCAGAGACATATATTTTTGAATTAGTATATAGATAATCAGCACAGCAGGCATTGGATTTGTTCTCGTTCCCCACTCCGGACTGAAGCAAAAATTGGCTTAGAGGGTTTTTGAAGTATATTTATGACATTTTTGAGTTAGCGGATTTGATTTAACAGAAGTTAATTAGTCCCATTAATGAAAATGTTAACTTTGTTAATTAACGATTAACAGATTATCGGTTTGGTGCCCAGCTCTGTTTGTCGCAATACTGATTTGTATGTTAACTCTGGGCATGTCCATCTGAGAATTCTACTCAGTGCTTCCTCAGTGGGTTTTGACCCATACGGAAAGTAAATATATCTTAAATATATTTTTTAAAACATATTTGAGATACATTTAAAAATAACAAAAGTTGGCCAATTAATGTATTTAAGGAAATGTAATTAATACATTTAGAATATATATTTCCAAATGCATATAAAATCAGGTTGCTTCCATCCTGAAAATTTCAAAGACGGCGGTTCATAAGAACAAGGTCAAGCAACAGACATTGGGGACAACAAAGCTACAGACTGGCAGAGGGCGACAACGACTGTCCACTGACCGAGATTACCGTCAACTCATTCGAATGTCACTCAACAACCGTAGGATGACATCAAGTAACCTACAAAAAGAATGGCAAACAGCAGCTGGGGTGAAGTGCACGGCGAGGACGGTTCGAAACAGGCTCCTAGGGGCAGGGCTGAAGTCATGCAAAACTAGAAAAAAGCCCTTCATCAATGAGAAGCAAAGAGTCAGGCTGAAGTTTGCAAAAGACCATAAGGATTGGACCGTAGAGGAATGGAGTAAGGTCATCTTCTCTGACGAGTCAAATTTCCAGCTTTGCCCAACACCTGGTTGTCTAATGGTTAGACGGAGACCTGGAGAGGCCTACAAGTCACAGTGTCTCGCACCCACTGTGAAATTTGGTGGAGGATCAGTGATGATCTGGGGATGCTTCAGCAAGGCTGGAATCTGGCAGATTTGTCTTTGTAAAGGACGCATGAATCAAGCCAAGTACAAGGTTATCCTGGAAGAACACCTGCTTCCTTCTGCTCTGACAATGTTCCCCAACTCTGAGAATTGTTTTTTCCAGCAGGACAATGCTCCATGCCACACAGCCAGGTCAATGAAGGTGTGGATGGAGGACCACCAGATCAAGACCCTGTCATGGCCAGCCCAATCTCCAGACCTGAACCCCATTGAAAACCTCTGGAATTTGATCAAGAGGAAGATGGGTGGTCACAAGCCATCAAACAAAGCCCAGCTACTTGCATTTTTGTGCCAGAAGTGGCATAAAGTCACCCAACAGCAATGTGACAGACTGGTGGAGAGCA
Source organism: Esox masquinongy (assembly GCA_016801175.1). Lineage (NCBI taxonomy): Eukaryota > Metazoa > Chordata > Actinopteri > Esociformes > Esocidae > Esox > Esox masquinongy. Next base: position 6,460 of record JACXGI010020553.1, on the reverse strand, counting down.
TGCCAAGATGCATGAAAGCTGTGATTAAAAATCAGGGTTATTACACCAAATATTCATGTCTGAACTCTTCCTAAGTTAAAACAGTAGTATTTTGTTGTTGAAAAATGAATATGAATTTGTTTTCTTTGCATTATTTGAGGTCTGAAAACGATGCATCTTTTTTTGTTTTTTTTTTGACCAGTTGTTATTTTCTACAAATATATGCTCTAAATATTTTTATTTGGAATTTGGGAGTAATTTTGTCAGTAGTTTATAGAATAAAACAAAAATGTCCATTTTACTCAAACACATACCTATGAATAGTAAAACCAGAGAAACTGATAATTTTGCATTGGTCTCTGAATTTTTTCCAGAACTGTATATAAAAACATGTTGCATTTGAAACTGTATTGGAAAATACATACTAAATATATTTTACAATACATTTGGGAAACATATTTTTGAATACATTTTAAAAACAATGCGGGTTGTGTTGAACCTGTGATGTTTGGCTTCTAAGGCAAGCGTGCTAACCGCTACTCCAAACAGGGATATCTGTTTCAGTGGGGCAGTGGTCACTCTTACCAAAGTTGCTACAGTACATTATAGTATATTGGTGACTGCAAGATTAAATGCATATTGTAAATGTATATCTATAAATATATATGTATGTTTCAACATCTAAAAGTTATGTCATCAAAACATCACTAATGATGAACATTTTGTAAGTATTGTTTATTTACTGTGTGATGACAAGTGTGCTGCATTTGTTTAGAAAATCCGGTCCTATTTTTGGCTGTAATATAATATTGAATTCAGAAAAAAAGCCTGGGTTACACCTAAGGGACCCCACAGTCCTTGCCAGGCCCAATATCCACTAAAACCTGAGGGCTCTAAGGGAATAACATCTGAGTTAAGCTGTAAAAGAGATATTGGTCTCAGTTTGTGTTCCTTGTTGAAATGACGGTAAAATAATTTTCAGGTCTGTTGTGAAGTGAAAAAATCTAACAAGTCTTACATGAATGTCATTTTGGACTGTGAACATTAATTGTTTTGAAATGCATTTGGAAAAAATGTAAATGTATTTATTTTTTAAATACATTTCACAATAAAAGGTGAAATATGTTTTCATACCTGAAATGTATTTTGAATAAAAATAAATGTATTCGCAATATATTCATCATACATTCTACATACATTTTGCATTGCAAAAATATATTTATTTTCTGTATGGGGAGGAAGATTTGGTCTCTAAGTGCATTAGTAAGACTGGTTAACACAATAACACCTCGAAGGAGGTAACCCTTTTGATGTCACCAAATTGATTTTAGATATAGTTTTTAGATGTAGTATAAAGTTGACTAGCTAGTTGAAATTAAAGGTAGTCCACCATTGTTTTGCTAGCTAATGTTAACATCACTAGCTATTCTTGACTGAATTTGTTGGCTAATATTAACATCACTAGCTAGTTTTGACTGGATTTCATAGCTAATGTTAACATCACTAGCTATTCTTGACTGAATTTGCTAGCTAATGTTAACATCACTAGCTATACTTGACTGAATTTCATAGCTAATGTTAACATCACTAACTATTCTTGACTGAATTTGCTAGCTAATGTTAACATCACTAGCTATTCTTGACTGAATTTCCTAGCTAATGTTAACATCACTAGCTGTTCTTGACTGAATTTCCTAGCTAATGTTAACATCACTAGCTGTTCTTCACTGAATTTGCTTGCTAATTAGATTAGATTCAACTTTATTGTCATTCAACTAGTACAAGTACAGTACAACGAAATGCAGTTTGCATCTAACCAGAAGTGCAAATAGAAGAGGGCAGAATATTTACAAGTATTAAGTATCTGTATATTACAGGCCTCCACAGTAGAATGTATAGATGTGCAAAGAAGGCAAATGCAGTACAAATGGCAATACTAAATGTGCAATTAAGGCAAATCAAGGAGGACAGAAAATGTATAGTGTATGTTACAAGTGGGATAAATAGTTGTGTGGGTACAAATGGCAATTCTAAATGTGCAATGAAGGCAAATTGAAGGTGCAAGGTGGCATGTGCAACTGAAATGCAGGGATAGCAGCCATGAGGTTCCCGAGTTAGACACACCTGTAACAACTGAAAACGTCTATATCAGACTTTACAAGGCAGTGTCAGAGTCCAGTAGTACAAAGTGAGTAGTGCAACAAAGTGACAACATTGCAATCTGTCAAAGTACATTTGATAATGGTTATGATGTTTTCTACTAAGTATTGCACTATTTTGGCAGTATTATAGTATTTCAAAGCCCCTATAATGTCATTTTGTCTAAATGGTAATTAACCCCTGTTTAAAAGTCATCACTTCAACTTCTGGTCATAAATAGGGCTATGGCATCAGTGACCATAGCAACGACACACCTGAGTGATGACGTTGTTATCCATGAATATTACAAAAAAATGTCACATATTTAAAGAGCTATTTTGACCTCTTATTCGTTGAAAGGTTAACTTCTAACTATTGACTTCTGTTCTAGATGTCCAACCAGGAGACACAGGGACACAGAAAAGATCCATCAAGATAGCAGGTACACATCATACACACCGTTTAAGCTTTAAAAGCAGTAATTTAATGAAAATTACAATATTTCAGTATTTTCCTTCTTTGTTTGACATTGAGCTTTCAATGTAATTGTGTTTTTCTGTGCGTGTTTGCCTGTCTATGTGTGGTCTTTGTGTGTCTTTGATTGTGTGTGTGTGTGTGTGTGTGTGTGTGTGTACTTTTGTGTTCTCTATAGATTTCATGAAGGGCAGTCACAGCCAATGTTCTTTGAGCGGTGAGAACCCCTATGCTTCCATCAGAGACCCGCCCGGTGCTGCTGGGTCTCTGGGCCCATGTAAACACACTGCTGGCTCCGGAGGTCTATTGGCCCCTGACTCTGGAAGTCTGTTGTCCCCTGGCCCTGGAGGTCTGTTGTCCCCTGGCCCTGGAGGTCTGTTGGCCCCTGTTCCCAGAGGTCTGTTGGTCCCTGGCTCTGGATGTCTGTTTTCCCCTGGCCCTGGAGGTCTGTTGGCCCCTGGCCTTGGAGGTCTGTTTGCCCCTGGCCCCAGAGCTCTGTTGGCCCCAGGCACCGGAGGTCTATTGGACCCAGGCCCCAGAGGTCTGTTGGTCCCTGGCCCCAGAGGTCTGTTGATCCCTGGCTCCAGAGATCTGTTGGCCCCAGGCACCAGAGGTCTTTTAGCCCCTGGCTCCAGAAATCTGTTGGCCCCTGGCCCCAGATATAAGCACACAGACAGCAGCTATGTGGAGATGAAGTCCCCTGGTCACTCTGCTACCCACTGCGATGTACTGTCCTCCTTCTGTCCTCCTACAGGGGAGCTGTCCTCCTTCTGTCCTCCTTCAGGGGAGCTGTCCTCCTTCTGTCCTTCTTCAGGGGAACTCTCCTCCTTCTGTCCTCCTTCAGGGGAACTGTCCTCCTTCTGTCCTCCTTCAGGGGAGCTGTCCTCCTTCTGTGGTGGTGCTGCTACAGTCCTCACCTCAGCCAACAGGAAGCTATATGACGTGGGTGAGTGGCACATTGAAAGACCCTCAACTACACAGAAAGGGACATTGAGAGGGCCTCAACTAGACAGAATAGGGCTCCCACTTCCCCATACCCTCACCTCATTATTCAGTGCTGGTCATGTGACATAGTAAAATATTATGATATTGTAACCAACACTATTTAACACTTTTAACATTATTTTGCCAGGTATGAATGCTATAAATGCACAATCATATATCATGCTCCTATGCTCCCCAAAATCCACCAAGTAATTGACCATCGTACAAGAAGACTCATAGTCTCTTTGATTTCCTTAAAACCATACGGAACCATACGGAACTACCCTACCTGCATATTGGAGGGATTCTATGGACTGAAGTCAGTAGGACCCACTGAGGGAGATTATGTGTAGAGTCTGTAACCAGGTATTCCCCAGCAGGGTGGGTAAGAAGCTCTCTCTGCTCTGAATCAACAATACCCTGAGCTTCCAAGCACCGCAGAAGCAACCACCACATCATCAAGCCCTGCAGAATCAAGCCCCACAGCATCAACCACCACAACATCAAGCTCATTAGGAAGACAATTTGAAAAGATGTTCAAAGAACACTTGCATGCACTGAACACAGATTATCCACTTTGACTATTTACCTTCCAATCAGCCATTTCCTAGAAATGTAATGGCAACCACTAGGTATTAGAATCTTCATCGTACCTGGTCTTAATGATTATCCAGTCACATATGTCTGTTTATAGTGGGTGTGGCACAATTCTATTATGTGCGTACAAACTGTCTTAATTGACTTCATTTTGTCCTGTTTCTGTAAACATGGGTGTGGTACACTTATTTGAAAAGACCTGACAAAGATTGCTGTAGATCCATAATGGAGTGTATGAGTGTCCAGGCTCTATTTACTTTCATGTTAAGGATTTTTTGGCACTTCACCCCAAAATCCTGTGGATTTGTGTTTGATCTCAATTGATCTTAACTTTGTAAGAACAAATCCCTTTTGACGCCAATGACCTGAGAGTAATTAAGGTTAACTGTTTTGCTTATGGACAGAACAAAAAAAAAATTCATGTTGGGGTTTGGAACCATCTTTAATTTACTGGCCCAACATGTTTTACCTCTAAGCTACACTGCCATCCATTTCAATTAAATAAGAACTTTACATATTCAGTCTGCACGTTACAGTTTTTTACGATTGCTTAAGCACAATTTTGAAAACGGCTTATTTTGTCAAAACCACACACAATTCACACAACCACACACACAAGTGGCAGAACACAGAGCTTTTGCTAAATTAAACACTTCATTCAAAACTATACAATAATTTATAAAAACCCAATTTTTTCACTGTAAGGCACACACATGGTTCACACGATCTGATTCTGTTTGAACCAGTTACACACTGCTGTTCTCAATCTAAAACATGTTTACCATTTCTGCTTATCTAATGATATAGTCTGGGTTTGATTTTTTCAGAGAATAAAATATATGAGCCCCCTCCCCACATACACACACAACCCTCAACTGGACAAATCTATAACCCCTCCCCACATACACACACAACCCTCAACTGGACAAATCTATAACCCCTCCCCACATACACACACAACCCTCAACTGACAAATCTATAACCCCTCCCCACATACACACACAACCCTCAACTAGACAAATCTATAACCCCTCCCCACATACACACACAACCTTCAACTGGACAATTCTTGCACCTTACAAATTTTTTTGTATATTTTTTTGTAATTTATTAGTAATTTAATTTATTAATGCTCAGTCCACTTTTCTTATTTTTTTCTTTTGTACAAAATTTGTGCCCCAACGGACCAGAACAAATTCTTAGTTCTTATGAAACTTACTTGGCAATAAAACTCTTTCTGATTCTGATTTTGGTGACCACAACACACAAGACCAGTACTGCACACTGATGAAAATACTTCTCTCCACATTATAAAATCAGTCAATACATCCATGCATTTCCAAAGGTTGCATTTTGCACTGGAAATCAGAACAGAACACATTTTAGATAGAATATTCTACATAAACACCACAAAACCATTTGTGGAGACAAAAAGCAAAGCATAAATTAAAAAAATATGCTGAGCATCATCTCATGGCCTAGCTGGATCTGGCCATAGCACTTCATCCACATCACAGGCTATGTCCTCTTGCAAGAGAGTGAGGGAAGAATCTAATTGAATGGCGAATCCATCCTTGCAGACACTGCATCAGTTTGGTCGCAGGCCTCCTCCATGGCTTGAATAAGGTGTATCCTGACATAGGGCTGGAGATCATATACCGTCCACCTTTCACTACAACATACTGCCCAGTGGAGGACAATGAGAACTACAACATACTGCCCCGTGGAGGACAATGAGAACTACAACATACTGCCCCGTGGAGGACAATGAGAACTACAACATACTGCCCCGGGAGGACAATGAGAACTACAAAATACTGCCCCATGGAGGACAATGAGAACTACAACATACTGCCCCGTGGAGGACAATGAGAACTACAACATACTGCCCCAGGAGGACAATGAGAACTACAACATACTGGCCCGTGGAGGACAATGAGAACTACAACATACTGCCCCGGGAGGACAATGAGAACTACAACATACTGCCCCGGGAGGACAATGAGAACTACAACATACTGCCCGGGAGGACAATGAGAACTACAACATACAAAATACTGCCCCGGGAGGACAATGAGAACTACAACATACAACATACTGCCCCGGGAGGACAATGAGAACTACAAAATACTGCCCCGGGAGGACAATGAGAACTACAATATACTGCCCCGGGAGGACAATGAGAACTACAACATACTGCCCCGTGGAGGACAATGAGAACTACAACATACTGCCCCGTGGAGGACAATGAGAACTACAACATACTGCCCCGTGGAGGACAATGAGA
>JACXGI010020552.1:0-11044 GCA_016801175.1 Esox masquinongy | reverse complement strand
GGGGGGGGGGTGTAATCTCACACAGAAAGTCAACAGAGTGTTTTACATTCATTGGTTTTGGTATTTGGAAAATCTTTCCAATTCCAACACATTCCCTCCTTGTTAGGCTTAACCAATCAAATCAAATTTGAATCAATCACATTTATTTTCATGAAACACTTTCACACCAGTCACAAAGTGCTTGTATAGACACCCAGGCTAGAAACCCCAAAGTGCAAGCACACCATTCCTTGGTGTAAAAAAGCTGAATATTTCTGATCCCATTTCCCTCCAGTGGAAACGTCATGAAATAGGCAAAGCCTACACTTCTCCCTTGCGCAATTCAGCTGTCCCAAGCTCATTGGTGCGGAAAACATTGAGGGCCCAGATGAAACAATGTTGCAATGTGCTTTTGCAAGTTTACTGTAATGAAAACTCCAGCCCAACCAAGAGGGAGGCAGACAGGCAGGGGAGAGAGATTAATGCTTTTGAAAGTACCTGTCATAAAACAACTGCAATGCATAGCAAATGTGATTTACAGATGATTTATTTTCATCTGGATATTTTCTTCTTTAAATATAAATGAAGATTTGTTCTCTATTTCACGTATTCTCTCATAGAATTTTACTTACAACCAAGTTGTGCATTCGATCTGGAAATCACAGGAGGTTAGATTACAGTAATGAATATCAGTGAATCTAGTGTGTATTGTGTGTTAAGGTTATCCTTAGAACGAGAGCATAACGGATGTGTGTGTGTGTATGTCAATGATTGCGTTTATGTTTTCATGTGTTGGTGGTATGTACATATGTGTGTAAATAAGTGAATGTGGTGGGTGAGTATGGTGTGTATGAGAGAGAGAGAGAGTGTGTGTGTGTGTGTGTCTGTTCATGTGTGTTTGTATGTGTGTGTGGAGGTGCTTTCTTCATGCTTCTTTGAATTTTCCCTGACCTCTGACCTCCGCGTTTGTTCTCCTTTCACCTTCCGTGGGAGTGGATGACACCAAAGAGGGTGCTTAGTGTTCCTCTCTCTTCATTTATTTTCACTTTACTCCTCCCTCCTCTCCTCTCCTTCTCTGCTCCTCTCTGTTTTTGTTTCCTCCTTGGCCTTTGTTGATCTCTAAGTGGGGAGTCTGGTGCATTGTGGGAGGAAGTGGTGTGGGAGCACAGGAGGAGGGGCCAACATCAGAGGAAGGGTGAGGAGGGGGTTATAGGTTAAATGTTTAGTGTTTTATTAGTCGTATGCACAGGATGCATGAGGCCACATAACACGGTAATAATATTAACTACGCTGAGTTCTTACGTAAATGTTTATGTGTACAAGTACATACTGATGCCAACTCAACGACAGAGTTAATGTTGTGCAAATCCACACAATCATGGGTTAACAGGGGATAAAGCAAAGGGCCGAGGAACACCCCTGAGGGGCCCCAGTGTTATGAGTCAGGGAGTAAAGCACAGGGCCAAGGACACACCCCTGGGGTGTCCCAGTGTTAAGAGTCAGGGAGTAAAGCAGAGGGCCAGGGACACAACCCTGGGGGGCCCCAGTGTTAAGAGTCAGGGAGTAAAGCAGAGGGCCAAGGACACACCCCTGGGGGGTCCCAGTGTTAAGAGTCAGGGAGTAAAGCAGAGGGCCAGGGATACAACCCTGGGGGGCCCCAGTGTTAAGAGTCAGGGAGTAAAGCAGAGGGCCAGGGACACAACCCTGGGGGGCCCCAGTGTTAAGAGTCAGGGAGTAAAGCAGAGGGCCAGGGACACAACCCTGGGGGGGGGCCCAGTGTTAAGAGTCAGGGAGTAAAGCAGAGGGCCAAGGACACACCCCTGGGGGGTCTCAGTGTTAAGAGTCAGGGAGTAAAGCAGAGGGCCAAGGACACCCCCTGGGGGGTCTCAGTGTTAAGAGTCAGCGAGGAGGATGTGTGGTTTTCAGTCCTCACAGCCTGAGGTCTGCCCATCAGAAAGTCCTGTGTCCAATCAAGCAGGGGGGGGTCCAGACCCAGGAGACCTAGTGCTTCGGATTCCGGGTTCATCCATGGCCTTGGGCTAGGATATATCCATATTGATTCCTGGGTGGATAAATCTCTGAACATGTATCTGTATTCTCAAATCAATCTTCCAGCATGTCAGCCTTTCTCTGTCCACAGTTTCACTGCCCTTCATGTAGGTGGATTCCTCTTGTAGGCAGGGAGATGAACAGGCAGACTTGATCTGATTGGCTGAATCGGGGGCGGGCAATGTTTTTTTTGTTTTAATGGATATTTATGTACACATGTGGTCAAGGATATTATTTAGGGGTATGATGTATTCATAGGAATAAAATTTGCCTGACTAAAGTCTTCTGTAGCGATGAGGGCTGCATCTGTGTGAGATGATCCATCCCTGTCGAGGTGTCGCTTTGGCTTTGGCTTGTCAGTGCTTAACTCTTTCAGCAAGCAATGTCAGGTGTCAGGAACTCCAAGTTGGATGAGCTTTAACTGGAGACTTTCTCAACCCAGGTACAGCGGCGAATGTTAACGAGGACACCCCACCTCCCCCACCTCCCACCAGACACGGGTGTTCAATTGACTACAGAGTGTGCTGGAACTGCCTGACTTTAAGGCGAAGTCAGGCGTGTTTGTCGCTTGCCATGTTTCACTGTGAACAACAGTGCTGTTATAATCCCTTATGTTCCCCGGCAATCAAAGCCTTGCCCAGAGGACATTTGCCAGCAGAACAATTGGACGAAGAGGACACAAAGCTGGTCTTTTGAATCTATGTTGAGGGCCAACTTCGTCTGGTGCGTAAATCAAAGCAGCATTTGATTTACGCCACGTGATAATCTCGTCAGATCAGTTGCACTGTTGGAACTGCTGTCCCATAACAACGTTGCTATGCAGTGATTGGTGCTTGGGCTCAACAGCATGGGATTGTGTCGTATATTTGAAGGGTCGGGGTCAATGGGTTAAGAGATTTTCACTCCTTTCTGGATGCCCAAACCCCTCACCCCCAAAACAACACCCCAGCTTGGATGAACAACACACCTGGGTGAAAGAGTTGTTGGATATGTTTGGTTGGTAAACTATTTAATTAAGCCAATGCCTACCGAGCCTGGAATTTCCTACAACTTCCTTACTGGCTAATGAAGGCCAAGTCTGATGGCCATCAACCAGAGCTTTAATGCGTTTTGTGGCGGAAGCATCTGGGGAATGAGATTACAGTTTAACTGTCAGCTTCTGAGTTTTTCTTCAGCTTGGTTTCATAGAGTTCACATTGCTATGTCTCAACCATGTCATCTGCAAAAACGATTCCCGGCGGTAAAAATGTCTGGTTCTGAGGGGAATTGAATTAAATCCGAATCTGATGTGAATTTGTGATATGTTTTTGCCTTTATACTGTATTGAGTCATTGTTCTTTCTATTGTCTGTAACACCAGTGTAAAATAATGAGACAAAGCCTGATGCCTAGCACATTTAAACTGCAGCTGAAAGGTGTGAATTTAACTGTGATATTTTAACAGCGGCACAGGTACACACTCTGAGCACACGGGAGAAAGCAGTAGTTTTTTACATTCACAATCTTGGAGCTTTCCGAACCTTAGAACCTCAGAATTAATTCCTATTCCGAAGCGAGTGAGGGGAAGAGGAGGGGAAGCAAGATAAACTGTAGAGACAGAATAATAGAGGTAAATTGACCTAGGTGGGCCTCTGAATAGTTTAGCAGATGAGCAAGCAGGCAGACAGGCGAGTGAAGAGGCAGGCAGGCAAACAGACAAGCGGATGAGTTTGGACGGATGTGCGGCCAAGTTTTTTTTGCTGCTTGCTTGCGGTAGATGGCACAGTGGAGGGGCCCAGTATGGGTCGAACAATTGCTGCCGAGTCTGCCCTCTCCGTCCACTTTCCTCTCGTTTTGTTCATCCCTTTTGCTCACTCTCTCCCTATCCTTCCGCTATTACCATAGAAATGGACTACCGCTGGATGGACACAGCTCTGAGAGGGCCAGTGCTGTTGAAACAATCAATGTCTCATGCTACGCCGAATGCCATGCGGAGAGTCTGAACATAACCAAACTAAAACAAACAAAATCAAAAAAAGAAAAAGTGAGACGGACAGTGGTCGGAGACAGAAACAGGGAGAGAGACTTATGTGTAGCTCTCGTTTGGTGTGTGGTTTTCTACCAACGGTGCCTGAGTCCTACCACAGGTCCATTACCCATCATCCTTATCTCCCAGGACTCATCTGCGCCGCCACGACTGCCTGCCTTCCGCCCCCATCCGCAGATTCACAGTCATTTCAGTATGACGGAACAGCCGATAAGCCCATGTTGTGCCGATGGCGAGGCTGCGAGGCCGCCGCTTTTCACCGACGGAAACGACAGCGAGGGCAGGGCTCCTAGGGAGCATTAGCACCACAACAACTGGTCACCACAACAACTGGTCACCGTGGTAAATGGTTTCCGCGACAACTGGTCACCATAACAACTGGTCACCACAACAACAGGTCACCACGACTACTGGTGATAAACAGCAAGAATGAAACAATAGAGCAGCATGTAAGAATAGAGTTCCCATGTTGTGTTAAGGGCCGCAGCCATGACTATGAAAACACAAGGAGGACCGCATGATATGTGGAACAAAGATTGCGTCTGCGCTTCACACACTGGTGTGTCCACAGACTGTACAGACAGATGAGTGTTCACGGTCACTGAACGTGGTAACCACAGAGACGAGTATTCACGGTTTGTGAACACGTTCCCTCTTTAAGGCTGCTGTGTCATTCAGATCGGCAACCAGGGCAGCAGCGTAAGCCGACCGCCGTCATCGCCGAAACGCCCCGAGGACATGCGGCCGCGGCGCGACCGTCACCCACCTTCCTAAGCCTTCACCAAACACACAGACAGCACGGGCGTTGAGAGCGTCCCCCTCGAGGTTGCATTCAGATCTGCTCTAACATGCCGTAATCGATGAGCGCCGTCGCCTCAACGGCATGATGGGAACATGCGGGCGTGAGCCATTTCATTTCAGCCGATTTCATTTGCGCCATTCATTCATGCACTTTGTGTTATTTAACGCTCTGTCCTTGACAACGTCAGTATTATGAGTTACTAGGGCGCACATGTTTCATAGGTGTTCCGGCCACAACGCATCGGACACCCTGAGTGAAGGATATGAAGTCAGACAGCGTGAGGTCACGTCCTGTCCAGCTGCATCGACCGAGAGATGTCGCCTTATGTTCCGTGTGCTGTTGTCTTGTCAGAGCATGTTCAAAGGGACTCAACGATTATATCCAGCCAACCATGTTACGATCGCAGGAACTGGACCATGACAAAGGCATGTCATTTAACTGGACATAACTAAATGTATTTTGTAGTATTAAACATTTGACCAGATCCCCCAAACAAGGGCCTTGCACTGGAATTGAACTTGTAAATCCTTGACACTGGCTGGGTGAGATCCGGTCCAGCTACTTGTCTTGGGTGTGTCATCAATGCTATACTGTGTGGACTTGAACTGGATTTGGCACAGTTTGAGGAAGGTTTGAATAAATTTTTCTCCTCAATGGGAGAGTAGAGTCCAGGGCTGAAATGTTTGGCAGAAAAATGTAATTTATCAGCTCGGATGGTTAGCAGATGACACACACTCACACACACTCACACACACTCACAAATACATTTCAATGGTCACTTTCTTTTCTTGCTATATTTCAAAATGTTCTCTCTCCCTTCACTTTTGTCTACCTCGCTTCATCTCTTTCCCTTTCTTTTCTTCTTTCTCTCCCTTTCTTTCTTTCTCCCTCTCTCCCTCTATTCCTCTCTTTCTTCCTCTCTCTATCTTCCTCTCTCGCTCTTTTTCTTTTCTCTTCGCTCTCACACTCTTCTCACTCTGTCTCTTGTCTCTTTCCCATCCTCTTCTCTCTTCCTTCCCCTTCTGTTTCTCTCTCATCTTTGTTCTCTCTTCCTCTTGGTACTCTTTCTTTTTCTCTCTCTTCTTCACCCTCCTCCATGTTTTAATCTAATTTTGCCTGCCTTTGTCAAATCGTTCCGGAGAGAAACATACTGTACTGTAGATAAAGAGAGAGAGAAGTAGAAAGAAAAAGAAAAAGGAGAGAGGGAGGGAGAGATTAAGAGAGGGCATATGTGAGATATTAAGCAAAATTACCGTATTTCATCCCCTCTCTCCCCCTCTCTCTCTTTCTCCCTCCCTCTCTCCATCTCTCTCCATCCCCTCCCTCCTCTCCAGTTGCCTGGTTAAGCCTACCTTTGCAAAGCTCCCATCATTACCGACCGGACATCCCGAGGGACAGAAACAGAACACGTAAATAACACATCTAAGCCCTGACATGTCCTTCCCTCTCTCCTGAGGATCATGGGTGGGAGAGCAGTATCTCCCTCTGTCATTCTTCGCCTTTTCCCGTCATCTTTCCTTCTCATGTCTTTTTCATTTCAGCGGAATGGCTTTGATTAGCTCTGAGGGGTTCCTTTCCTTCTGCTCTGTGTTTTTGGGACAGGGTCGGTGTGTGAAGATGGAGCCTCCGGGAGGCAGTTGGGGAAAGGGGAGGGATTTACAGTGGAGGCATGTTCTGCACCAGATGTCACATGAAGCGTGCATTCTAATGTAATAATGCATTTCATCACCGTGAAGACACTGTGTGTCCAGTAGGACCATTAACTCCAATTCCGAGATATTTGGGGTTTCAGGTGAGGAGTTTTATTTCCTGAGTTGGAGTGGACACATGCTCGAATCAGTTACTAATGTGGTAAATTAATATGGCCACAGTGTTTTTAAATAGACTGGCATTGTGGCACCTTTGAATTTAGACACGCAAAATTATCAAAGGAATCCCAGCATCCGTGATGTATTAACAGGGTGTGATTAGCTAATTATTTCCTTAAACAAAGACCTCTCCCGTGGTAACAGTTTCCTGCTGGGGACAATGCTCAACACCCTTGCATATCTCTGTTAACTGGGATTTCTAAGCTGTGACACCAATTAAATATAAGTGAGGAACACACATGATGTGGGGAAAATGTTGATACTTTTTAATCTGCACAATAGATGCACATTGTATTCACTGTCTGGATCTTCACATCATTCACATCGTAAAGTGTAAAATGCTACGTATATAACCACACCTACTGACAAAACTACACCTCAACACATCACCAAATGGATACAAAGAAGTATGAAAAATATAGAACATCAGCAAAATGTTACACTTCCAAAGACAATGTACGTCATGTATTTGAAAATGCATAAAAAATACATAATTTGGCAAATATCACCAATCCTAAAATGCATCCGCAAAATGCATCTATCTATCTATCTTCCTCTATGTACAGTGGTGAGGAGCCAATATGAGGCGTTTTCTCACTAAAACATTGACAAATTAAATAAAAATGACTCTATTTTTCAGTTTATTTCATAGGGTTTTTTACATAGTGACAAACTCAGGGGAGAGGATTTACCACCCCAGTGCAAGACTGACCACTATGGCACTCGTGATGGTTAAAAGCAGAAACACACTCTGCATAAGTAAATTTAGAAATGAAAAAAAATGACAAAAGAACCCCCAAAGTTTATTGATCTTAAAAAATCGTACTTTTAGCAACCTCAACCTAACCATAACCTCAACCTAATTTTAACCTCAACCTAACCCTAAGCTTAACCTCAATATTCAAACATTTATACCTAAACGTAACCTATCCCTACGCAAACGTTACCTACGCCTCCCCTAATGTTAATGCCTAACCCTTAATAGAAAATCCTAAGTCCAGTTTTAAAAAATAGACTTTTTCAAAATGTGGACAGGAATTATTTTTCCGCTTGTCAATTTCTTCTGATTCAACTACAGCTTATAGACATTTTTGTCCCTGTTATATATTTAATCAGAGCACATATACACACCAGACATCTCTGTCTTTGTCTCTTTCATTTCTGCTTGATAATGGCGGATAGAGAGCAGAAAACACTTGTAGTGATTTGAGTATCATCAAAAACTTTTATCAAGCACCCACACTTCAATTACCATGTAACCTTCTCTCACCTGTGTGTGTTAGTGTGTGAGTGTTTGTGTGTGTTTGTGTGTGTGTGTGTGTGTGTGTGTACGCGTGTGTGTGTGCCCTCAAGTTTGGTTATACGTGTATCATCCACTATTTTTGAAATATTTTCGTTGACCTGATCATCGAGTGTCTCCATGGCGACTCTGTTAGTGATGTCACCAGTGGTGTATCTCAGGAGCTTGTCAACCCACTGACCCATTTGGTCTCCGAGCTCACAGCATTCAGCCGAGTCCAACAAGTCCAACAGAAGCAGTTTCCTCTCGAGCGCCTGTCATGGCCCAATACCATACCTGCCTCAGTGGGTGTAGCCACTTTATGGTGGAACGCCAAGGGGTCAAAAAACTATTTGAATAATGTTTTAGAAACATCCCTCTCTCTCCATCTCACTATAATTCCCTCCTCCCTCTGTCTCTCTCTGTCCTTCTCTACCATGCTCTCCATATCTTTTTCTGTCACTCTCCCTCTCTCTCTCTCCACTTTCTTATCTCTTCCCCCCAACCCCCTTCTTTCTCAATCTCTCTCTCTCTTCCTCTCTCTCTCTTTCTCTAGCTACAGTATATATATTTGTCTCTCTCCAACAGAAGGCTGAGTGGTGCACCCAGGAGGTAGAGTGTTCTTTGAATGACATTACTATATATGTGTTTTATTGTAATTAGTGATTTTAGTGAATTTGTCTTTATGTAATGTACTTTCTTTTAAGTAGGTCTGTGGTTCCTGTCAGAACATATTGCTACATTTTGACACCTTACTGTACAGCCTTCAATTCAGCAGGGAGGACATTTTGCATTATGACTGTACTGCAAACGTCCTTTCAACAC
Source organism: Esox masquinongy (assembly GCA_016801175.1). Classification (NCBI taxonomy): domain Eukaryota; kingdom Metazoa; phylum Chordata; class Actinopteri; order Esociformes; family Esocidae; genus Esox; species Esox masquinongy. The sequence continues at coordinate 2,217 of JACXGI010020552.1, read as the reverse complement.
AACATAAAGTGCCCAGGTTTATTAAGAAAGAGGACAGTTTTTCTTCAAATTCAATTACTCTTGAGTACTCCAGAAAGTGGAACAAAATGTTACATTATTGGTAGTCACATTCTTAGCTCGGCCTTCATTTTCGTGCATCCTGGAGGAGCTGCGTGGTACAGAAAGATTGCTCTTTCATTTTTCTTCCACATTGTACTTGACAAAGGAGACACGTGTACCTTCATCCAAGGCCCCCTCGTCCTTGACATTGGTTTGCCTATTTCAGATCTCTGCATCAGCAGGAAAAGTTGGGCTACATTTGAGCCTCCAGACTTTTTGGGGTAGGGGTTCTCAATTGAATTTTCTGACTTCCTCACTACTATCTTGTGCATTCTCTCCTCGCCTCCGTTTGAGTTAACAGGAAACTGAGGAGAGGTGAGGAGAAGGAACGTGTATGGAAATATGTTTGTTTGAAATGGCCCTTCTTGAACACAAAGACAACAGTCACCCATGGAGTGTCGTTACCATTGACCCACAGAGGCCCTGGCCCTCGCTGAGCAACGGAAACAGTGACTCTCCAGGTCTCAGAGCAAATGACGTAATCAATTGAAACGCTACAGGCGCCGACACAGCGCTAATTCACACATAGACGCGTTCCCCACTTGGAAAAAACATCTAATACCGACATCCATCAGGCGGTATCTCTGTCAGCATACACATGGTTAATCTTAACCGTCGAAGAGGGGAGGAGGAGGGGAGGAGGAGGGGAGGACACTCTTCCACTGGTGTCCCTCAGACGGACACCTCCTCGACCACTCATCCCTTTACTGGGTCATGGAGGAGACACAGAGACAGGGCCGGCGCCAGGATGACGTGAATGGGGGGCATTTTGTGTAAATGAGGGGGCGTGTCTAATCACTGCGTCGTCGTCGTCGTCCCCCGCCCCCCGTGTTGACTATGACGATCGGACCGGGTCGCATTCATATATACGATCGGCTATGTATATGGGGAACCAAAACTGAGGGGGCACGGCTTTCTACCTGAGAGGGCAATGCCCTCTTTTGCCCCACCGTGGAAGCGGGCCTGCGCAGAGAGCCCTGCGGAAACACTGCAACCAATGCAATAAGGCACCAGCAGGTGTGACATATGCTCAATACACCACGGATAAGGGCTTTTTGTCAGCTCGACGCAATGTCCAAGTGCCTGGATATGGCCCTTAGCTGTGGTAAATTTGCAGTGTACCACAGAAACCCAGAGATGCCTTATTTTCATTATAAACCATTATATTCATTATAAAGTCTGATAGAGCACATCTTTCAGCCAATTGGCATTCAGGGTTTAGACCTCCCAGGTTATAATGCCGCATATTACACTTCCCTGAAAAGATTTCTGTGCCGCTGAGGTCGTATTGATGAGTTTTTAGTTTTTTGGCTCCAGACACATTTACATTTAGATGTGACATTCCAACAACACTCGACCACAGCGAAACATCAAACCAAACTTTTCAGTGGATGCATGAAGTTCCCATTTGAATATGGAGCTAATTCTTTCTCACATGCTCAACCAGAGAGATTTCCCCTCTTTTTTTCCACTCCTCCCCTCTTATGCCCACTCTCGAATAAATCACTTTTTAAATAAGATCATGCGGAGAAAAGATAAGAGTGCAAATGTTATTCCATGTAACAGCTAAGTTATGACTTTCTGTCGCAGTTTTAAGAGAAAATTATTAAAACCCTAGACAGATGGCTACTTTCTTATGTAAAACTATGCAGATAAATGTCTTTTATATTACCATATATTAAGAAGCCAGAGATGGTGTCAGTAGGAGCGTTTCTGGGAGGCTAGCATATCTCCAGCACTGGCTCGCTAACCGTGGCTGGGACTTTGTTGGCATGCTTTGACTCTCCAACCAGAGACAGACGGCAAATAATTACCTGTAGCCACTGCATAATTAGATGTCTACCTCAAGTCAGACCAATGGAAACAGAGATGGGAGAGTCTTATGGGGAGACAAAGTGGAGAGTAGAGAGAGAAATGGAGTAGAGCGATAGAAGAGTAGAGTGAGAAGGGGGAGAGATGTGTGAGTAGAGAGAGATGGGGGAGAGATGTGTGAGTAGAGAGAGATGGGGGAGAGATGTGTGAGTAGAGAGAGATGGGGGAGAGATGTGTGAGTAGAGAGAGATGGGGGAGAGATGTGTGAGTAGAGAGAGATGGGGGAGAGATGTGTGAGTAGAGCGA
>JACXGI010020551.1:0-11287 GCA_016801175.1 Esox masquinongy | reverse complement strand
AAACCAAAGGTCACCACCATCGCTGGTCTGTTTTATACATACAGTAAACCAAAGGTCACCATCATCGCTGGTCTGTTTTATACATACAGTAAACCAAAGGTCACCATCATCGCTGGTCTGTTTTATCAATACAGTAAACCAAAGGTCACCACCATCGCTGGTCTGTTTTATGCATACAGTAAACCAAAGGTCACCACCATCACTGGTCTGTTTTATACATACTGTAAACCAAAGGTCACCACCATCACTGGTCTGTTTTATACATACAGTAAACCAAAGGTCACCATCATCGCTGGTCTGTTTTATACATACAGTAAACCAAAGGTCACCATCATCGCTGGTCTGTTTTATACATACAGTAAACCAAAGGTCACCATCATCGCTGGTCTGTTTTATCAATACAGTAAACCAAAGGTCACCACCATCGCTGGTCTGTTTTATACATACAATAAACCAAAAGGTCACCACCATCACTGTTCTGTTTTATACATACAGTAAACCAAAGGTCACAACCATTGCTGGTCTTTCTGTGTGTGTCAGAAAGACCTCATCTGGACATTTATCTGATGCTGATAATTAACATTATATTTCATTCATAAATATGACCACCTAACATTTGGATATCTTTATATATTATGTATAACGTGTTCATTTTGTGTTCCTGAACATGAAGCCTCCTGACTTTAACATGAAGGGTGATGGAAAGAATTTATTTATTCTATAGTTAGATGTAATATTAGGGTAATGGGAGCATATACAGCATGACTTTCAATTAAGGAACTGTGTTGATGATCACTCAGGTGGAGAGATTTAGGGGCCTGAAAACAATCTGTTCATGTTTAAAATAACACCCCCTTCTGATGATTGTGGAGAATAAAACGTAATTACTTGTCAGTAGTGGTAATTGAAATGCATTGAACTGCTATAACCGTGTCAAGTGAAGCTTTATGTATATATTACACTATACACTTTGCGGTCCAAGACATTAGGTAGCTTACTCAGTCAGCCTGAGCCTGCTACACTAAACAAGACATGGACATAAACCTTTTCAAATATGAAACGCTCATATGTAAACAGGGCAGAAAAAAGCAGGAAGGAAGTAAATAGCGAATGTCCATTACAGTTGTAGCTTGGTGGCTGCGGCTACTACTGAAAATGATGGTTTGACAGTCATGTAAGAACGCACTATCCTTGACCTGGACCATCACAAACAACCACCAGACAGAGCTTAAGAAGACATTGATTCAATTCCATCATGTCGTTCTTCTAACATTGATTATAATGAAGCAAATGTTGATTATGATGGTGATAGCGACAGTGCTACTGATCACAAATTTGCGATTTTGATGTCTTGGTTCCGCACGAAAGCTCTGACAGTCTAGTGACACAGTATGCAATATCTGTTCCAGGTATATGTGGCCCTCCCAGCTGACAGATAAGGAAAGGTGCAGGATCATGAGAAAAGGAAGGTATATGAATGCACTTGATCATGATTAAGAAACTTTACACATGAACAAAATGGCTAAATGCTTTGTGCTTCCCTGTAGTCGTAGCTTATAAGGCAGTATGTGCCCTTCAGATAATTAAAACTAATTTTTAAACTAATTGATTTACTCTACTGAAAGGGTCTGCATACACCTTTGGTAGGTGTATCATTAACTTTAGCTGGAAGTGCTGGTGTTGCCATCTTTGCATCCTTTTGTTGCCACTTGCTACTGGAGAGAATAAATGCTAAGTAAAGCTACATAGGCTGCACTGAGGGAAATTGAGTAACACGTTATTTCTTTGAAAAATTAACTAGTAAGGGATTACTTAAATAACTAACACTGTTTTGGTATCAGCAACCAGAATCCCATGAAAACATCTTTGATGATTAACTAGATGTGCAGCCTTCAGCTCAAGCAGGAGAAACTTCCAGACACCACCTGATTATCAGATTCTGACACTTTTTGTTGTATATATATAGTCAACCAGACATGGGACCAAGTCACCGTTTTGAAAGTCCTCAGCATGTCTCAAGTCATAAACCCTCAAGTCAAGTTTTCCTGTTTCCTGTTTCTCTTACACTGCCAGCACACCAAGATCAAAATATTCTAAATGACAGCATTGATGATAACTGTGTCCTGTCTGTGAAAATAAAGAAACCACCAGACCTCACCAACCATCTTGCAAACTGACAGGATGATCTTGAGTCTCACAACACCTTCTAACTTCTTTGAAACAACTAATGACACAAAACCACACAACACTTAAGCTCTGGTAAGTAGAAAAGTACTTGCCGAATAAAAGTTATACAGACCTGAGATCACTGTTTCTGGCCAACTTCCTGGTTGAATAAGCATGAAGTTAGACCCCCAGGATAAGCTAAAATACACAAACAGACCACAGCTTAAAAGAACAGATTTGCAGTACATGGCTGTACACTAGACTGCAAAAATATCCTACCGTAGAAATATCTTTTCAAGGTAATTTGGCTGTTCACTTGAGTAATTCAGAGTGGAAGGAAATTTAATGTAATCATGGCTCTGTGACCTACTGTTTTGCTGTGTCTTTATTGAGACGGCTATCTTGTAGGGTAAGCATGGATGTGTGAGCTGTACGTTTTGTGATTATGTAGAAAATTTGCATTCTTCATTGCAGTAGTATTACTGTCAATCTCGTCAATCTCTTGTCAACCCTCAACCAGATAAAAAGTGCGGTTAAGGGCAATTTTATGTTAGGCCATCAAAAGAACATACATTTATAATAGAAATGTCACCAAAGTTAAGCATTGCTTAACAACACTGTGTTCCACAGCCCCTGAGACCTTGTCATCCTCAGAGAGTTTTAGAGATGTGTGGATGTTTCATGGCTGGTGGTGGTGGGGGGGTCTTCCTCTCCAAGGACATTCTCAATCCTATCAACTATGGACCTCTTGAGTGTCGGTGGGACGTTATTCCCCATACAAACCTACAGCACTGGTCTGAGGAAACTATGAACTGTGGATAATATTATTCCCACTATAAGTCCAGTTCTTATGACCTCCGGGTTGTAATATATGTGGTTCTGTTCTAACAGTGTGAAGACATGGTAGGGCAGCCAGAAGATGAAGAACATGGCTATCAGGACAGTCATTTCTCTAAGGGACTTGGAGAAAGTCCCTCAGAGAAATTCGTCTTGTGCTCAGTTGCAGGATGATAACAGAGTAACAGAAGATGATGATGAGGAAGGGCACTGCCAAGCCAACAATGAAGTGACTCACCACTTTCATCTTGTGGCTGTGGATTTCACCCATGATAAGAACACACATGCTCCTCCCTAAACGTGTCGATGTATCGCAGAACATAAATCAGGTGCTGAGGGCAACAGAGAAAACTATTTATTTTCAGAGTACCAAAAGGGCATCTGAATAGGATCTATAGGTTATCTTTTGACTATTAGTAAAAATTTTATTAACTGCAGTAACTAACGACACTAACCCTAAACTTAGCATCCTGAACTTAGTAAAAATTGTATTAACTGCAGTTTCTAATAACACTAACCCTAAACTTAGCAAGCAGTTACCTATCGACAGATAGTTGGTGAAAAATATCTTGATAGTATTACTATCGATTGAACATCCACTGATTGAAATTGGGACTCTTAATTAATCCTAATTTGTTTTAAAACTTGGTACAAAAAGGAGTGTATACAAATATCTTCAGATGTCTTTCCTAACGCCCACATGAAGAGAGACTTTCAATGACCAAAAGAAGGTTAGAAATAGATCATAAAAAAATTGTAAGAGGTTTATTATTTAATGTTTAAATATTTATTTATTTTACAAAAACAGCAAAGGGTCTATATAATTTTTGTACTTTTGTCTAAACCAACAGAGAAAAACATATATAAGTAAATAAACTAATGTTCTATTCCACTACTTAAGGTGTATTATAAACCTGTGGCATTAATCTACCTTGAACACAATGACAATATAACGGACTACACTGCTATCTAGATTTCCAAAAAAAATCTGACAAAAAAATCATGAAGCTTCACTCAGCAGATCACGCTAACCCCTAACCCTAACCTATTATTTCATGTAGTTTTACAAAGAAATTACACTTTGTTTTTGCTCTGAAATGAACTTAAGGCTCAAGAGTAGATCTGTGTTGCTGAGTAGGAGGTAAGATATGGTCGGAGGGGGTAGGTTAGTTATTTCCTGTGTCTGTTAGATATGATCTCTGTACAGCTCAATCAACCACAAAGAGAGCAGGTTGATCCAGGCCAACTATATTACGGTAAGGCTGCATACAGCATCTAAAAGCTCTGTGCTAGGCCATTGATTCTGTAGTAGGGCATCAGATTGCTAAAGCATATAATATAGTTAGCTGGTAGGTTAAACCCATCCAGGAGTTAGACCTGGCAGGCAACTGCAATGTACAGTAGTCAACCTAGAGCACCACCAACATTATCAGTGAGCAATCAAAGCCCTATTGACAGAGAAATTAACAAGAAAACAAAAACAGGGCAGAGAAATTAACAAGAAAACAAAAACAGATCTGGCACTCAGGCAAGGAAAGAGCTAAACTAAAGAGCCAAAGCTGGAGGTCACTAGTAAAAAAAATAACAGCATAAAAGTTCAAGTCAGACTGCACAGATAGACCTGGACTGGCAAGGAAAGATATAAAAAAGTTTGATTCTTTTACAGAAATACTTAATTGGAAAAAAAATAGTTAATTCTTTCAACCAATATTGAATTCAACATTACTGAGATTTTGCGGGAGCTCACGCACTGATGTCATTGCCACTCACTTAACCAGAGAAACCATTACCATGGCAATTGACTGACCACAAGGTGCAGCGGTTGAATTGGGGTTGAGTTGTACTTCAGAAAGACAGAAAGGGAAAATCTCAGTTGAAGGGGCCCTGTGGTGTAGTTGGGTTGTCATGCACGTGTGTGCTTGCAGACAAAAAGAGCGGAGTGATATTATTCATGATCTGGTGTGTTACAGAACCTTCAAGGGGGCTTAAAACTTCTTAGGACTTTTACTTTTGTGTTGGAACTAGCGGTGGAAAAAGTACAAAATACAGGCACTCAGCTAGGTTCGGCTGTGTTCATGACTTTAGGGAAGTATCGAATTACGATGAAGTAACCAGGTACTCCAGGGAGTCCAATACTAACCAGCAATCAATTAAATAAAAAGGAACAGTGTAAATGTCCATTTAATGTCACTGGTTAGTTATGAACTTTGTTTCTCTAACTTTCTGCTCTAACTTCCCAAAATTGGTGAACAAGTACTTTTACTTTGTAATTTTCCAGCTCTGGTTGGAACAGCCCACCCCTGGTTACAATACTGCAAGATGGGTCACTGAACAAAGAGAGAGACGATCAATTATTCGACAAGACCTGGACCCAAGCTGAGATAGATTATGAAAGAAAGGCGGTAAAAGATAAGATGAAAATCTATGCCCTGGCAATTCATTCAACAATGCCACTCGGTCCCAAAAGACAAGCTACAATCCACATTTTAAGTATCACTACTTCGGGTTCCTTCTGACCAATGCCTTAAGAATCCTCAAGAAAAAAAATGTGTATTTCAGACCCACAATCAATGCATATCGACAAACTAATGCAACTTTGAAAGGTTACAAGAATATGAAAATATGATTCGGAAAGCCATTGGAGGTTTTGGAAATAAATCTTGTTTTGAGATCAACACCTATTTTGGGGCTTTGCTGGGGAATTACTCAACTGCCACATGAGAAGGAGATTTTGATTCCCCCTATGAGGTTTTAAAATACTAAATTGATGAAGAAAGAAGACAAACAATACCTTTGGTGTGACATTGTGTACACAGAAGAGAGTAAAAAGAAAACATTTTGTAACCTGAAATGCATGTTTCAATGGGACTAGAGTCAAATGAGCAATACAGAAACAAGGTACCAGTGATGAGCAGGACAGCTCAGTCATGTACTGACCATGGATGGTTCTGAGAATCAAAAAAGATAAATACTTTAAACCCAAACTACCCAGAAGTACCCAAAAGAACATAAATTATACAAAAGAACACTCAAAATAGTCAAAACATCAGAAAAATACCCAAAAAGAACCCAAACAACACAACAATACCCATAGAACACAAAATAACACAAAAGAACACAGCAATAACCAGAGGAATTGGGTAGTATCTCTGGGTCTGCTCAGTGTTCTACTGGCTGGGATTGCAAGGTAAGAAACTACTAAAATGCTTGTGAACGTTTTGGGATGTCAGTTTTCACCTGTTGTACAGCAGCATCTGGTGGTCCACATGAGTAGTGGGTGTTCCTCATGGTTACGTCATTAACATGTAAACTCAGTTTGTGTTTATTACACCACACCTGTTGCGTTGCCTATGTCGAGTATTTGATTTTGGTAGGTGTAAATAATGAAAAGATATGAATATGAAACATGACCGATGGTAGATGCAGATGTTGTATCACAAGTTAATTTGAGCGCACTGCACTCTACCACAACTAACAACCGTGTCCACTCCGCGTTCGAGCTGCAGCGTCAACAAAAATCTCAAACTGTTTAACGTCTAGGCTATGCGTAGTCTAAGTACAAACACATTAAACGCGATCATGACACAAGAATGACAAAATGAACATTTGAACGATTTATTTACGTTTGCAGCGTTTTGAACAGGCATCGATACAGTCACCTACACGATCGTTCCTGCCCAAGGATTATCATGCCACGCCTACGTCGCATCTGGAAATGTCACTTGTTAATCCGAACGCCATTTAAACCGTAACACCGGCTGTATTCTCTATTCACCCGCTGACAACATTGCGGCTGTATGCCAGGGGGGCGCTACAATCAATATGTGAAAAAGCACAGACCCCAGGTCCAGAATAACTTTTTATGTAAAAGTGGCAACATACTGTGGCAGCCATCTTCTTTGAACTCAAATTATATACTTTCATGATTGCATTATAGCTACCTGCATGATGTCAGATCCTCGCGTTACACAGAAAAACTAAGCAACAAAAAAGACAAACAAATTCTTCTAAGAATTTCAGGCTTTATTCATCCACAGCCGTTAGAAAATAATGTGTTCATTGCAACCAATATTTTCATTTGTACTGTACAAAATAAATGGCCAGGTTAAATTACATACAGGCTGGAATTTTACAGTATCCTCCCAGCTACGGTAAAGTACCTAACAGTCTAAGCCAAAAGCAGGACAACGTCCTCTGTACCAGATTTATTTGTTATTGCAGAAACACTTCAATTCGTAGTGTTAACTTTCCGAAACTCCACTATATGATTTACATTAATTTACATACCCTCAATAAACATAAATTTCATAAATCACATGTTTCATAAAACACATTGATCAGTGACCACAGACTATACATTTGTTTTAACACATTCTTTCACTCAGTCGATCAGAATACATTCGTAGAGAAATTTTACATGAACGGTGATGAATAACAAAGAGGATTACGCAAGTAAATGATAAAAGTAATGCTGCATACTGACCGCTGAATAACTGGAGCCCCATGCAGCTATTTCATTTAATGTTTTTTAAGTTACCATAATACAGTACCGCGATTATAATGATAATGTTTGGATTGTTGTCTGACTGGATATAACCATGACATTAAACAGTATGTTAAGTGCAATGTCATTTCAAGAACATCAGTGCAGTGGTTTTATTGTTCTGTAGATAGCTGGACTATTAATGATTTTAAAAATGTCATGGTCTTTACTCTGTCATCATTCCCTCATAGAGGCTGAACAGTTAAAATTAACAGCTATTGTACCATGAAATTAAACATGAAAAATGTACTCCCTACCAAACTAAAATGATAAAAAAGCTGCACTGTTCTTGATTTGTGCTTGTCTCTAGTGACTATTCCAACCTTAAATTGGGTATGCTACTCTGATAAAGTGACGCTATGCATTATAATGTAACGTCTGGGTGTTTCTGTTTCCTGTCGGCTCACAAGAACTAATCCAGTTCAAGTTGCCTCACAGGAAATTGGTCTTGAGTTGAATGCTGGGCGACGTCTTGCTGGGTACTGGGGGCTGTGTGGCCTTGGCGTTGACAGTTACCTGGTTTCCCTTCACCGCAGCCTCCAGCCGGGCCTTCATGTGGGGTGAGGAAGCCATGAGGGCTTTGAACACAGACGAGTGCTGGGGGCCAATCTGCATCAGGTCCATAAGGGCAGACTTGTGCAGGGCACGGCCAGGCGCGGAAGTGGAGGCCAGGGCGCTCTCATCCAGCAGGAAGGAGATGAGGATGGGAAGGAGAACGGCCACCAGCTGGGGACCTGGAGGTCAAAACACAACCAGAACAACATGTTGTTACATGGGACATGACGATGGGCATTTGAAATCAAAACATAAACGCATCCAGATGATATGGTCTAGAAAAAGCTAACTAATAAAATTTATTGGTGATGCCCAGAAGAGTGGGGTGTCTAAAAAAACACCTACAAAGAGTGGGTCTTGTCTGCAGCAAACACAAGAGCCTCCAGGGCTTTGACTCCATCTTGGATGGGCCGCAGCTCCTCATGGCTCTGGGGCCCACTCCTCTCCACTCCATGGAGGTGTCCCACCACACAGCCCCCAAGGCCCTGGATGAAGGGAACCGCCACCAAGGTCTGGCTCTGGAAAACTGACACCAGCAGCTGGTAACTAGCTGTTTTACAGTGTTTTTGGGGAGTCCAGTTAAGAGGCCATTACAGTAGTCAACCCTACTAGAGATAAAAGCATGGATGAGCTTCTCTTGGTCTTTTTGGGACACCAAGCCTTTGATTCTGGCAATAATTTTTAGATGATAAAATGCTGTTTTGGTGACCACTTTGATATGACTGTTAAATGTGAGGTCTGAGTCTATCAGAACACCAAGATTACGCACTTGGTCCCTGGTTTTAAGGGCCCGAAGAATCCAGCTCTTTACTAATACTAGTTGTTTTATTTTTGTTGCCAAACACAATAATCTCATCTTTTATCTTGGTTTATTTGTAGACAATTTTGGTTCATCCACGTATTTATGTGCTCTACACAGTGACACAGAGAGTCTATTGAGCTGTTGTCAAACGGTTCGAGAGCCATATATATTTGAGTATCATCGGCATAGCTGTGGTAGTTAATGTTGTTGTTCTGTAGAATTTGGCCCAGAGGTAGCATATAGAGACTGAACAGAAGCGGTCCGAGAACTGATCCCTGTGGAACTCCACATGTCATAGCCACCCTATCAGATTCATGATTACCAATGGTGACAAAGTAACTCCGGCCGTCTAGATAAGATCTGAACCAATCAAGGACTGTCCTGGAGAGTTCTACCCAATTTTTCAGCCTATCTATAAGTGTTCTATGATCTACAGTGCTGCACTGGGATGTAATAGAACCAGAACTGTTATTTTATCAGAATCAGTATTCAGCTGTATATCATTTAAAACTTTAATCAGGGCCGTTTCAGTACTGTGGTGAGGTCGGAAGCCTGACTGAAATTTGTCTAAGAGACCACTTGAGGTCACAAAATTGCCGAGTTGATTGAAGACAACCCTCTCAATGATCTTGGCTCAATGATCTTGGCTTGATTATGCAGTATCTCACAAAAGTGAGTACACCAATCACAGTTTTGTAAATATTTGATTATATCTTTTCATGTGACAACACTGAAGAAATGACACTTCACTACAATGTAAAGTAGTGAGTGTACAGCTTGTATAACAGTGAAAATTTGCCATCCCCCTCAAAATAACACAACCCACGGCCATTAATGTCTAAATCGCTGGCAAAAAAAGTGAGTACACCCCTAAGTGCAACACGATCAATGACATTCAATATTTTGGCATTAAAATTATCCAGGAGTACATCAACTGACTAAGCACTTATTGTTGGAGAGATAGCTATGGCTTCCATAAACTGAGCATTGGTACTCTCATTAATGTACCTTTTCTTAACAGAAACAGAGCTTACTGGAACATTCGGGGTGATAAGTGATTCAAAAAAGACACAGAAATGATCTGCCAGAGCCAAGTCTTTAACCATGACAGAGGAAATATCGAGACCTTTAGAGATAACCAGATCTAGAATGTGGCCTTGAGTGTGCGTACGCTCTTTCACATGTTGAGTGAGATCAAGTGTCAAGTAGTGCACAAAGTTCTTTGGCATTATTGTCCGTACTATTATCTATGTGGATGTTAAAATCACCTGTAATAATAAATAAGTTATAATCAACTGATATAACAGAGAGTAGTTCAGCAAAATCATCAATAAAATTTGCAGAATATCGTAGAGGTCTGTAAATAGTTAAAAACTAAATTTTGGGGGTACCCTTCAATGTAAAACAGAGGTATTCAAAAGAAATAAAATTACCTAGTGTATTTTCTTTGCACTGGAATGTATCTTTGAATAGGGCAGCCACTCCTCCTCCTTTCCTACCATTTCAACATGTATTCATATAGCCACATTTTTCAGGTGCTGTCTCGTTAAGAATAGTAGCACTACAATCTTCTGTTAGCCATGTTTCAGTGAGAAACATAAAATCTAGGTTGCAGGATATTATAATGTCATTTACCAAGAATGATTTGTTAGTGAGAGATCTGATATTAAGTAAAGCCAGCTTAATAGATATAATAGGGGTTCCTGGACAAGTAGGTTGACGTGTTACAGTTAACAGATGAGACAAGTTTACTTTATAAGTTGCATGGACATGATTCCTTCTATTTCTAATTAACACAGGAGTAGAGATACTGGGTCCTAGCATGTACTCAAAACAGACTACACCCATTTCCATAAGAAATAACCTCTGATAATAGTTTAAGTACGTAAATATATTGATTTGAAAGATGGTGATAGTAATGGAAGTAGAATTGATAGTGGTTCTATTGTATTATTTTAGTAATAATACGTAATACTAATACTTATGGTTTGTAATTTTTCCCAATTATGTAATGTGCCAATAAAGCTATTTGAAAACTAAACAGAGAAACAAGCATGTTTTTGGTCCTGGTGGGGTGTAGAAGTAGAACTAAACAGGGAAAGAAGCATGTTTTTGGTCCTGGTGGGGTGTGGAAGTAGAACTAAACAGTGAAAGAAGCATGTTTTTGGTCCTGGTGGGGTGTGGGAGTAGAACTAAACAGGGAAAGAAGCATGTTTTTGGTCCTGGTGGGGTGTGGAAGTAGAACTAAACAGGGAAAGAAGCATGTTTTTGGTCCTGGTGGGGTGTGGAAGTAGAACTAAACAGGGAAAGAAGCATGTTTTTGGTCCTGGTGGGGTGTGGGAGTAGAACTAAACAGTAGGTTCTAAACATGGATTATTGCATCA
>JACXGI010020550.1:0-11016 GCA_016801175.1 Esox masquinongy | reverse complement strand
AATGGTATGAATTTCCCATATTCAGTCTTAAATATTTTGAATGTAAACAAGCTCGCAAGCCCCACATTTACTTTCAGAAGTAAATGTTTCTCTAGTTTTAAGATAGATGTTTCCCCATATGGGTTCAGTGAAGATTAATAGTATTTGTCTCTGTTCTTTTGAAGGCCAATTCAGCAGGAGAGACCAGCCTCCCCTGTACCCAGCTGTGGGTCCATGAAGAGTGACGGGTCTATGAATCCTCCATTATACTTCAGGGAGGGAGACTTTGCTACTAATCAAAGGTAAGAAGTCATGGGTCATGGTCAGTGATTGTCAATATTGTCTCTTATTTGTTTGTTTGGTTCCCCATTATCTGACGCCATGACAACAAGTAGGGTTGTGTGCTGTTCTGAGGCACAATAACTAGTAACAATTATGATGGTAACAGTTATGATAAATACCACAAGGAATGGCGTCATTTTTATTGAGAAGCATTAAATGAAGCTGGTGTAATGGCAGTGTAATGCATTATATTTATATACCCACCAAAGTCTGAATAGCGTTAGTTTATTGTTACATATTTTGCATTATAGGCATTTGCTTTTCTTCATGTATAAGCAGGCCCGTTTTTGTATTAATTATTATTCTTGGCATTGCCAACCAGTAAGTCTGAAGAACATGAGCTGCTTTTGATTCTTATTTGGTGGGTGGTGTTGATCTTGTCAAAGCCAGCAGAGGGAGGCACTGAGTCTATTGGCTGCATTACATGTTATTTCACACACTGTAAATTGTAGATGTAATGTTGTTTTGTCCACAGAGACCATCAGGAGAGATCAGAGTCTGAGATTCTCAGTGGTCAATCTGTCCAGAGTCATCAAACAGACCTGTCCTCTATATTCAGTGTATGTGGTCCTCTTATGTACACTTGTTACTGTTTACCACAAGTAAAGATCATCTGTGAGTCATTCGCAAATTTGTTAATATTGTTCTGATATTTCATTAACTTTGATTCAGTCTGATGAGAAGGAGAGCAGTGCCAAAGCCAGGAAGAACATGAACCAGAAGGAGCTTACTGACACACTGGAGAAAAGTAAGACTTTATGGTTGAATCTGTGTTTAATTACTTAACATAGAGGAAAGAAAGAGAAGAGACAGAGATCTTACAATACTGTCAGCACCGTGCACAGACCTTCCGAGGGGCATGTGTTGAATCTGAGAAAGTGGGCGGAGTTGTTGGCACACACAGAAGGACGATGTTGGAGTGACGTGCTAAAAAAGTGGGACAACACATGCCCATCGGTGTGCATGACGCATGTCACCAAGGCAGACAGGCACAGGTCAGCTGGAAAGGGCACTAGATAGAAAAGGGGCATGTGTTCTACACAGGTTGAGCCTTACCTCTGCACATGCCTAAATACTGTCATTCTTTAAAGAAATTCTCTCTGTTATTTATTAATTTATACAATACTGTAGGCATTTAAAGAGACATAGTTAATATATGCTGTGATATTTATTAATTAAGATGAGCTTGCTATGATTTGCCAACCTGATCTCAAATCTAATCTGATGAAGAGGTGCCTGTATTTGAGGGTATCACTAAACAAGGAAACCCAACACTCAATAAGGTCTACACAGAGCTCTACATCACAGAGGGTGGAAGTGGAGGAGTCAATAATGAACATGAGTGAGACAGATTGAGACAAGAACCAGGAAACAAGCAAGATCAGAGACAGCATTCAAATGTAATGACATCTTCACACCCATATTTCGACAAGACAAACCTATCAGAATTGTTCTGACAAATGGTCTCACTGGAATTGGAAAAACAGTCTCTGTGCAGAAGTTCATTCTGGAGTGGGCTGAAGGAAAAACAATCAGGATGTCCAATTTGTATTTTCCCTGCCTTTTAGGGAGCTGAATTTGATGAAAGGGGAAGAACTCAGTTTAATTCAACTCCTCAGTCATTTTTCAATTGAGACCAAGAAAGCAAGAATCTCCAACTACAACAAAATTTCTGTTTATATTTGATGGTCTGGATGAGTGCTGACTGCCCCTTAACTTCAAGAAACACACAATAATCAAAGTTAAAGATGAATTTGACAGATAGCATTATTCTTTTTTTCACATTTTCTATAGATATCGTGATAATATCGTTATCGTGAATTATTTTGGCCACGATAATCGTGTAGTGGATATCTGATATCATGACAGCCCTAATGCCTACACCCATTGGCATTTGAGTTTGTAATTGAAATAAAACTGCCATTTTGAAAGCTACACCCTCTTCCTTACATGACTTTTCCTAAATAGGTGTATATTACATTGTTTCCGTTGTCAGAATTCTAAACTCACAAACTCACAACTATTTAGAGACTATTTACTTATTTTTTTATCCTGTTTTCCTACTCAATCCGCCATAAGCACACGCCACTTGGTGTTACCGGAGCAGGCACTAATCACCCCTCACTGAATGAATGACGTAAATGGATGAATGGGCGATACTCCCAGATGAAAGAGTCTTGATTGAATTTGAATGACCTTACGAAATAAAAACAAATGATAGCCTCAACAATGTATCATGTTACTGCTTTTCAATAGAAGAGAAACAAAATATCAAACATGCTATCATCTGTCTATGCATTTGTGTTGATTATTTTACCGAAGATTCAGATTCTTATGTAATTCATCAAATTTATATACAAACTATAGTGAAATACAAACGATAGTCTTGACTATTCAACAAATAAATTTTTATTGGAACATAATACAAATTATATCTTGACAAT
Source organism: Esox masquinongy (assembly GCA_016801175.1). NCBI lineage: Eukaryota > Metazoa > Chordata > Actinopteri > Esociformes > Esocidae > Esox > Esox masquinongy. The sequence goes on along the minus strand of JACXGI010020550.1, from coordinate 8,251 downwards.
TCAACAATGTATTAGGCTACACATACCTTTTTTATTATGAGAGTAACAAAATATCAAACATGGCCTAATATCTGTCTATGAATTTGGCTGATTATTTTACAGAAGATTCAGCTTCATATGTAATTCATCAGTTGTATTACACTGAATAATTATTTGCAACTATATCCTAAGTTTCACAGTTTATTTATCAAATGCACCCAATAACACAGTGTCATCCTGTGTTATTGTAGGCTTTGTCTATAGGATGGGAGAAGCAAAATCGATGTGTGACCAGCCTTACCAAAAGCCAGACAGGGGAGGGGTTTTGTAGCCATTTCATATTTGTGAATAACAATGGTCAAGAGTCTGATCACAATGGCTAGGAAACTTAATGTGCTGGTGGTATTTTGGCAAAACCTACTTCATATTTGCCCTACTTAAATCGCCAACAGCAATAAAAGCTGCTTCAGGGTGAGCAGTCCATTTATTACTCTGTATAGGTCCTCCAGTGCGCACGTTTTATCCTCCTGTGGGGGTATATAGACTGCTGTGATTATAGCGGAGCTGAATTCCCGTGGAAAGTAGAAGGGCCGTACCTTTACAATCAGTAGCTCCAGGTCTGGTGAACAGTGTGTTGAAAGCACTGCTACATCCTTTCCCCAGAAAGAGTTGTAGACCCGTTTGCCTGACTTCAAAGTTCTGTCCTGCCGGTAGATAGAAAAGCCAGCACGGGTGATGCCTGATTCAGGCACTGTAGAATCCAACCAGGTCTCTACAAATGCTAGCATATAACAGTTCGCAATGTCCTGCTGAAAGTTAATCCGAAAAAAGAGAAAGAAGAGAGGCAACAACAAATGTTAATTTGTTTGTCCAGGGATTGGACATTTGTGAGTAAAATGCTTGGTAATGGCGGATTGCAGTATCTTGTCCAATATCTACATAGGTTACCGGCACGTTTGCCTCTTATCTTTCTCCTCCGTCAGCATATTGGTAAACAAATCGGCGGAAGGACAAAGGAATCATTCTGTATTCAGTAATTAACGAATTTCCAGAAGTACTAGTTGATCATACTGTATAAGCGACAGTGCAGCGTGAAGAAAATAAAAACAATAATATTGCATAGCAACAATGGACGGGGTCCTCCAATATGGTGAGTATAGGAAAATGTTCTGGTGGGGTACACTCTCAGAATGAGACTGTCAGATATACATTGAGGGCAAGATGTTTTTGTGAAGCATTGTATTATTGACAATGAAGATGTCATTGTTCAACGTATTCTTCCGGATCACACTATATGGGGAGATGTATGAGGCAAAGGACAATGAGCAGAGAGGGAAGAAGTTATTTACTAAACAATGAAATAATAAAAACAATAGGAAGTAGAACACTGTAGAAACGGTACAAAAAAGAGTAAAAATGTGTATGAAACAATGAAACAGAATTAAAAAACAACATTAAGAAGAAGACAGTAGAAACTGTATGCAAGACTAAAAATCTATAGATGAAACAAAATTAAAAAAACAGGAATAGAAATATACTACACACCATTTAGAAGTAGTTCAAAAAACAAAGAGGGAATAGTGTAAGAAGCAAATTGGAATTGAGAAGTCAGTGCAAAAACTAAGGGCAAAAAAAATAAACAACAGGAAGAACAAACAGGTCATCTGCAGAGTAACCCCCAAATGGTGAAGTTGATGTAAGTAATCAAGCAAAAGTAAGATGTTGGAAAACAAACAATATAAAAAGGCAATATGAAACTAGCAGTACATTTCCTGAAGAAAATGTGGTGTGCTTGCTAGCTACCCTACTCCTTCAATTTGCCTCGATTGCAAATTCAGAATGCCATTGAGAATTGCCACTTGTACCCGCACAACTACTTATCCCACTTGTACGTACATTATACTTGTACATTTTCTGTAAGTTTGTATATTTTCCACTGCACATACAGAACTGCATTTGCATTAATTGCACATCCATACATTCCACTTGTACGTACATATATTTTATACTGCCCTCCTCTATATGCACTAATGGTTAGATGCAAACTGCATTTTGTTGTACTGTACTTGTACTGTTCAATGACAAAGTTGAATCTAATCTAATAGCTGTTTTAAAAAGTAATTATGGTTCAAAATAGGTTTTACCTATCGAAAGGTTTGGAGTCTGTATTTTTTTTAAGCTTTAAGAGATACTGTTGGTGAAGGTAATTAGCATAAATTAGCATGCATGACATAGTTAAATGTGTTACCAACGACAAGTCTCGTGTCTAGCTCGAACGGTTCAAATATACAGCCTAATAGTTATTTTACGCTAATTACGCTAAATAGCATATTTAAAATGTATAGTGGGGATAGCTTAAACGTGTAAAACAAAGTTGGTTTCATGTCTGTAGCTCGAACGGTTAAAAAGATACAGCCTAGTAGTTAGTTAACGCTAATTAGCATAAATGAAATCAATAAACATTTCATAATTTGAAGTGGGGATAGCTAAACTGGTGAAACAAAGTTGGTTTCCGGTCCGTAGCTCGAAACGACTCAAAAGACACAGCCTAATAGTTAATTAGCGCTAATTACGGTAATTAGCATACTAAGATCATCAAACGTTTCATCATATGAACTGGGGATAGCCTAAACATGTACAACAAAGTTGGTTTCGTGTCTGTAGCTGAACTGGGACCAAAAATCTCCTCTGGCATTTTGGCCCAGACTGTCCCACCACAATCAGTCAGACATCATCCACCAGTACACCATCCTCGCAGTCCCCTTAAATATACGTATCTACTGTATTATTCCCCAAACCACTACAAAGCTGAGTAGTAAGTGCTGTGGACAAGTGTACCTGTGCAAGTGGACCAGTGTACTCACTTGTCTTAACTGACTCCCTGGTGATCAGAGATGGCAGTGCAGTAGGGCCTACACAATCTACATACTCAGGTAGAATTGTCAAAGAAAAGGCTCTGCTAGAAGTCAAAGTATCATTTCAAATTTTTTAATAAAATGTTAGTATGTATAAAGTATAGAAGTCAAAATGATGCCGGTGAACTCCACAAGAATGGACATTGCACAGCAACCCATTGCTGTGCACAAACAAATAATCACATATTAATTCATATACTGAGTAAGTGGGTAGCTTCAGTCAAGCTAACTTATCAAACGTCAAGCTGGTAATTATTCAGCGCTGAAAACATACTTTTTAACAAAATAATAGTCTATCAAGTGACCATATTAGAAAATCATTGTAATAAGCAATTTTACAAATTCCTTACCTCAAATGATTGACTTCGTTTGTACATCAAATCTCCAAAAGTAAGACTCCAGATCCATTCTTCTGACCTTGGTCTAAAATTGCCAGAGGAAAATTAGGATTTTGCTCCGTCACATTAGGCACAAAATTAAAAAGGTTCCCGCAGATTATGACCTAACTAACCATTTCAGTTCAGCTAATGTTGTATAGCATTTATGTCAGTTTTCAGATTTAAATTATGTGATTTGACAGCAGCTATAATAAGAGAAAAACCATCGGAATTAGGATTCTGAAATTAGAAGGCTCCGGCTGGAAATAGTTAACGTTAGAATAGTTAGCGGAAGTTGCACTGCATAAGGAGACTTTGCTAGCTACAAAAGCAATGCCAAATAGTTTATGCTGCGCTATTTTGCACTGACAGAGTGACTGCCAGCAGTAGTTTCACTTTATGATAGCGATGACGATTATCTTATTTAATCATCACCATCATTGACACACACACACTACCTCCTCCTGCTGCCTCCTCCCTGCAAGTCTCTCCCTGTTCATGAAACTACTCCATGCTTACCTCTTCAACTACTCTTCTCCTGCTCACTCTGTCCCTTGGCCCTGTCACGCTCACACTGTGCCTCCTCGGTATCCTTGTCACACGCCTGTTCCTCTGCCTGGCAGTGGCCATGGCCAGTCACCTCTCCTCCTCCAAGTTCCACAATCACCTGTTGCTGCACAATGTCGGGTACTGTATATAATGAAGCTACTACAGCAAACATGTCCGTATTTTTGCCCATGTTGTGGAATCCGCCTCCAGAATTTTACTTCTTTTGGCCCGCAACTTCTCTGCACAATTGACTGTAGGGGAGGGGTGGGGCCTTATAAGAGATGTGATTGGACCAGCCGAGTGTCAGTATAGAAAATGAACCAACGGGCTGCTGTCTCTGCTTTATGAGCCGGTCATAAGCAAAAAATGTTTTTTTTAAAGTTATAAAGGCCCCAAAAGTGCCTCGGCCCAACGGACAAATGCCAGATTACCAGACAAGGCCTGTTCAAAAGATACAGTGTCACGGTATGGTGAGGATCAGCGCCACCGTCCCGTACACCTCCAGTTCCCACTACTCAACAAACACATCCCGGACTTGTTTCGTGTCACGTCTTTAACTATTCACACCAGGTCCCAATCATCTCATTAGTATGTGTTTAAATGTTTCCCCTCTGCTCCCCACATTTGTCGATCATTGTCGTTGCTGTCTTATGCTACATGTACCAGTGAGTCCTTTGTTTTGCTGTTATATATCAGCCCTTTTATTTTCATGACGTTTGTTTTGTGTGCTCGGTGTTCGTTTGATTAAAAACCCTCAACCGAGAGTTATCTGCCTCCGCCTGGTTCCTCCATATCACCCGCCGCTACATACAGTCTAATAGTTCATTAACACTATTTACGCTAATTAGCATACGTAAAATCTATAAACGTTTTCATCATATGAACTGGGGATAGCTAAACGTGTAAAACATAGTGGTTTCGTGTCTGTAGATCTAACAGTTCAAATGATGCAGCCTAATAGGTAATTCACGCTACTGGTCATTTGAGTTAGCATAAAGGGCTAAATTTGTGAAGTCATAGTTCAGTTGATTTTTGACATTGCAACTAGTTTTGTCAGCCCTGTTCAGAAGTATGGCCTAGAGTCTGGAAATATACTGGCAAGTAAATCCGATATACGGTTCAGGAGAAAAATAGTATTATAGGCATTTATTAGCATTAGCTTATGTTGAAAAGGTACAGAATTCTGTCAGCTGCCATTTTGCTGTCTTTTCAGATATCAACCAACAAATGCACATGGTCTTATGGGGGTGGTATCTGGATGCACAATGATAATGAAGTGCATAGGTTATTGTTCCAATAAAGAATTGCACACATGCACATTGGGCATACATATATTGTACAGTAGTCAGCCATTTTGTCCGCCATTTTGCAAGTTATCTCTTATTTCTGAAACTATTTTAGGGAGGCATGTATGAGACACCTGTATGCCAAAGTCAATTGGATATACGGTTCATGAGAAGAAGATTTTTGTAGTTGGGGCCAAATTTTCATTGTACAGAAAAATCCATCATGGTGGACTTTATGGGTTCTTGTGGCATATTTGTTCGTCGTGAGAAATAAGGCAGGTACAAAAAAAATCAGCACTGTAAGACAAATGGGGTGGAAATGGCGTCATCTTGAAATTAGCAAATTGAATCGTGTACTATAGCGCCCCTGGTGGAGGAATCGGGGCGGGGGTCTGTTTATAGCATTTTTTACCATGGACTTTTTGAGTTATTAAGCATTTTAGGCTCCAAGAATAATAATAATTATACTAACAATAACGATAGGGTTTCTCCTACCGGAGACCCCCTAATAATATCAACAATAACGATAGGGTTTCTCCTACCGGAGACCCCCTAATAATACCAACAATAACGATAGGGTTTCTCCTGCCGGAGACCCCCTAATAATACCAACAATAACGATAGTTCAGTTGATTTGGATGTGCCGATCATTTGTGTACAGCTGTTTGAACTCAGGTCACGTGGGTCACATTGGAGAATTGACTGGACAGCGGCCGTGTCCTTCACAGGCAGAATGTAGACTAATGGCAGTCAGCTCAAGTCACGTGTGTCGATGCCTTCCTGAATTCTTCTCCCCTGTTCCTTCTCGGTGTACTTCTGGATAGAGCCTTTTATTATTCTCCCCTTAATTTTATTTATCAGTCAATGCAACATGCAAAGCAAATGGAGGAAAAGTGTAACGGTACTAAGTGAATTAATATCGTAGTTCTTAAACACAAACCAAATGTATAGGGGTTTGAGGAACTGTTCACCTTCTGTTCCCTTATAGCCTGAAATGGAAACCCATAAAAGTCTGAGGGAGGAGAGAAAAGAGAGATGGGAGAAAGGGATGGAATAAGGGAGAGATCTCTTCTAACTGCTTGCAGGGAGACATTTTAGAGGAAGTTGTCTCTAAAATGAGTCTCTCTCCAGACACACACACACACACACACACACACACAAACCCACCTAACATACTGTCTATTATTTAAAGGATTTTTAAATACCAGATTGTATTAATCTGTTTTAACATTCCACGGTTGTCACTGAATCTAAGATTAATTGAGAATTGTATGTTACTACAATCATTCTCATTTTTTCCTGTAGGTCAAACTCTTCTGAGGCTCCAACAAGAAATGAAGACTAAACTGAAAAAAAAGTATGAAATGCTGTGTGAAGGAATTGGACAGTATGTAAACCAAACTCTATTAAAGGACATCTACACAGAGCTCTACATCACAGAGGGTGAAAGTAAAGGAGTTAATGAAGAACATGAGGTCAGACGGATCGAGAATATGTCCAAGAGACCAACCAGACCAGAGACACCAATCAAGTGCAATGACATCTTCAAGCCAATAAAACAACATCAGCAGCAATATTTGAGCCGGGGTTTCTTGATCAGCAAACCAACATCTACATCATTGAACCATGAAGACCTGTTCTCAGACAGGGCTAGCTCATCACAAGAGCATGAGTCAGAATCACCTCTGATCCATTTACATGGTCACGACAAGCATATCAAAAAGAAAGGTTTGAGAAACTTGACTAAAGGAATTGCTGGCATCGGAAAAACTGTTTGTGTGCAGAAGGTCATCCTTGACTGGGCAGTGGGAAAAGTGAATCAGGACATTCATTTTATATTTCCTCTTCCTTTCCGTGATTTAAACATGAAAAAGGACCAATATAGTCTGATTCAACTTCTTACCCACTACTTCCCAGAGCTAAAAGAGATTGATAGCATTGAAGATGATTTAACCAAAACGGTTTTCATTTTTGATGGTCTGGATGAGTGTCGACTTCCTCTAGACTTCAAAAACAATAAGAAGTGTTATGATGTCACAGAACCAACCTCAGTGGACGTGTTGCTGACAAACCTTATTGAGGGGAATCTGCTTCCCTCTGCTCTCCTCTGGATAACCACACGACCTGCAGCAGCCAATCAGATCCCTCCTGAGTGTGTTGACCAAGTCACAGAGATACGAGGGTTCAATGAGCCACAGAAAGAGGAGTACTTCAGGAAGAAAATCACAGACCCGAATCTGGCCAATGAAATCATCAACCACATAAAAACATGCAGAAGCCTCCACATCATGTGTCACATACCAGTCTTCTGTTTGATATCAGCCACTGTCCTTGAGTCGATACTGAAAGAAACAGAGAAAGATGAAAACCCCAAAACTCTGACTCAGATGTATGAACACTTCCTGCTCATCCAAACCAGTATGAAAAACAAAAAGTACAACAAACCGACAGAAACAAATCCAAAGGAACTGTCTCAGTCAGACAAAGACATGATCCTGAAGTTGTCAAAGCTGGCTTTCCAACAGCTTCTGAAGGGCAACCTGATCTTCTATGAGGAGGACCTGAGAGAGTGTAGCATTGATGTCAAAGAGGCATCAGAGTACTCAGCACTGTGTACAGAGATCTTTAAAGAAGAAGCTGGGCTTTACCAAGAGAAGGTCTTTAGCTTTGTTCATCTGAGCATTCAGGAGTTTCTAGCAGCAGTACATGCTCTAGAATCCTGTCTGGACAAGGAGGAACATGTTTCCACCCTGAAACAGCCCCCACTCCAAAATGAAGATATTGATAATGATGACCCATACCCCTATGATGATGATGATGATGACCCATACCGCTATGAAGATGATGATGATGAAGAGATGTTATTTGTCTCACACTGGAGAGCAGAAAGGTTATCTGACTTACACAGGGGAGCAGACAAGTTATCTGACTTGTACAGGAGAGCAGTAGACCAGGCCTTGAAGAGTAAGAATGGACACCTGGACCTGTTCCTCCGCTTCCTTCTGGGTCTCTCACTGGAGTCCAATCAGAATCTCTTACGAGGCCTTCTGACACAGACAGTAAATGCAACACAGAGCAATGAGGAAACAGTTAAGAGAACAGTTGAGTACCTTTCACAGATGATCAGGATGGAATCCTCACCAGA
>JACXGI010020549.1:0-11041 GCA_016801175.1 Esox masquinongy | reverse complement strand
GGGCAAATATTGCCACGTCAAGATGTGCCATGCTAATAGACTCCTACCCAAAAAGACTGAGTGCTGTAATAAAATCAAAAGGTGCTTCAACAAAGTATTAGTTTAAGGGTGTGCACACTTATGCAACCAGGTTATTGTGAGTTTTTTATTTTTTATTTTTCCCCCTCAAAGATTTCAGTTTGTTTTTCAATTGAATTGTCCACGTTATAGGTCACATTAAAGGTGGAAAAAGTTCTGACATGATTTATCTTTGTCTCATTCTTTTACATCACAAGAACTTGGCATTTTAACAGGGGTGTGTAGACTATTTATAACCACTGTATGTCACCTTCCATCACTCTCAGTGTTCTACATATGTCACCTTCCGTCACTCTCACTGTTCTACAAATGTCACCTTCTGTCACTCTGTGTTCTACATATGTCACCTTCCGTCACTCTCACTGTTCTACATATGTCACCTTCCGTCACTCTGTGTTCTACATATGTCACCTTCCGTCACTCTCACTGTTCTACATATGTCACCTTCCGTCACTCTCACTGTTCTGCATATGTCACCTTCCGTCACTCACACTGTTCTACATATATCACCTTTAGTATCTGAAAGTGAAGCTCAGATTTAACCATCCAGGATCATAGTTTTTATGAGTTTTAAACAGAAATAAAATATAAACCATCATTTGACAGTCCAATAAACTGACCAATAAACTAGAGAACTGTGGACATGCTTTTCTTCTCTTAGCTCAGAGTTGGGCACAGAAGGGTTAAAACTGAGCTTCACTTTAAGACCCTGAGGGTTAAACATCGGCACTGCTTGCTCTTCAGGTGTTTAAGAGTGGGTGTCCTAATAAGCCCTTTGACAACTGCTGATGGAAACAGTGTTCAATGAACGTGACTGATTGAACACCCTTTTTGCGACAATATTAAAACACTAGTGAGTATATCCTATTTAAACAGAAACTAGAACACAAACGTGAACACCCAAACTCCAAACGTACAAGTGCCTGTCACCGGAGATACAGAACAGTGCGTGTCATCCATGTGACAGGGGAAGTGCGGAGACAAGGTGGGATTCTTCCCGGCTAACTTCGTCCAGAGGGTGCGCCCGGGCGAGAGAGTGTGGAGGGTCACCCAACCAGTCCCTGCAAGTCGAGGGATGGGTCACATGGCGGTGAAGGAGGACCAGGTGTGACACTCCTCCTTTTGCCCTGTACAGTAGATATCCCCGAACTCTTCACTTTGCCTTTCAATCTGAGCACACCTGTCTCTCTTCACCACTCTGCCCCATCTCTCTCTTTCCCTATTTCCCCCTCCCCCCCACCGCCTCTCTTCTAGATCTGTGTGGGGAAGAATGAGGGCAGTGAAGGCTTCTTGAAGCTGTCCAGTGGGAAGAAGAGAGGACTGGTCCCTGCCATATCCATTGAGGAGATCTAGCCTCGGCCTCAACACCAGCCCCTGTCTCTCTCTCTCTCTCTCTCTCTCTCTCTCTCTCTCTCTGTCCAGCACGCTGACACGTTCCCACAGGCCCGTTCAAGGCCTGATGAGGCCAACCAGTCCAGGGGGCGCAGCGACGACACCCCTCCAACCCACCCCATCGTGAGGCCCACCTCCCAACCACACTGACTGGGGAGCGGGGACGGCTAAGCTTGTCAGGGCAGGCGACGTGGAGGACACCACAGCTATGCCCATGCAGAGTTTGTCTCCGCTCCAAAATAGCTACACCAGTAAAGGGTGGGTTTTTCTCCCACAGGGTAGTGGCCTCGTGTTGTGGAGGCCCAGCCCTCTAGTGACCCCATGTGTTCCTGATGAAGGTTACATTAGTGTATTAGTGAACTGGGTTTATCTGTAATCCACAGGATAACTGTTAGGGTTTAAGGACCAGATCACCGACTGCTGTGGACTCTAGTCACCATGAGGAGTGTGAGTGTGTTTTCTGTCTGGTGGCTCTGATCGGACCGGTCCCTTTTCCGTCCTCTACGGGCTGGATCATGCGAGGCTGGAGGAAGGCAGGATTAGTCGTGAAGGAGGACTACTTGGAGTGTGTACTTGTGTTGAGCGTGGCTGTAGTGTTCCTGGACCAAGCATAACAGACAGCCTTTGTTCTCTCTCTGATTGACCTGCGCCAGGTCAGTGATTACATAATGACAGACGGACGTGGACTGTGATATTAGTGGTTTGCTGAGGTGAGCTGAAGGAGCTGTTGGAGCGGCATATATCTTTTGAGACTTTCAGGACACTGGTTGTGATTGGATGTGTCCTATTTGGGGGGGCAGGGGGGGCTTGCACGTCCGCTCTTCGTTTTCCTTTGTCTCTCTCTCTTCCATCTTCCTCAGCTTTCACATTGCTTTCCTGGCTGGGATTTGACTTCAGCTTAATTTAGACTGGCACAGAACTCTCCCGCTTTGCAAGGACGGACAGACGGACAGACGGACAGACGAACAGGCGGGCAGACGGACAGACGGACAGGCGGGCAGACGGACAGGCGGGCAGACGGGCAGACGGACAGGCGGGCGGCAGTGGAGTACAACCCGGTCTAACTCAACCGTCAGCAGAGGGCAGGACGATCAACGTTTATCACGACACAAAATCAGATTCTGTCTCAATGACCTTTGACCTTGCCTTCAGCAAGTTCCAGAAGGCCATCGATGTGAGCCCCGTCATTCTATTGTACAGGTGGTGCTTAAAGCTCACACTTTAGATATAATACTTTTTCCAAGTCCTACCTAAGAAATGTAAATTTGATTCAATTTGATTTTTATGGTGAATGCTTAGATAAATAGTTCAGTGTTTTCCATTGTATCAGTAGTGTCTGAATAGTCCAGACTGTACCAAACATCTAGGAATAGAGCCGTATACAAACACCAATTGTTTTTAGGAACTGTTCCAAATGTTTAATGTTTCTGGGTAGAAATTAGCATACGGCCACTGACGAGCTGTGGATGTTGTAGGAACATTTTTTTTTCGTGTTGTCTGTCTGTGGTTCACGACTGGTCAACAAATAAGAGCCAAGAGCCTGCATGCTGGAAAGCCAACAGATGAACTGGCTGCGCTTTTGTGACAGCCGGCCTTGATCCCACTGCTCTGAGGGGACTGAAATGTGGAGGGATATAGATGTATGTGGAGAGACTTGGACCAAGGAGGTCCAAGGTGTTCAATCATCACAACCATCACAAATCAATCATGTGTCTGTATGCAGGTTTTTTCACCTACGTTTTGCCAACTCACTATTGATGAAATGCCAGTTCTCCCTCTCTCACCCTTCCTCCCCAGTTCTCCCTCTCTCACCCTTTCTCCCCAGTTCTCCCTCTCTCACCCTCCCTCCCCAGTTCTCCCTCTCACCCTCCCTCCTCAGTTCTCCCTCTCTCACCCTCCCTCCTCAGTTCTCCCTCTCTCACCCTCCCTCCCCAGTTCTCCCTCTCTCACCCTCCCTCCCCAGTTCTCCCTCTCACCCTTCCTCCCCAGTTCTCCCTCTCTCACCCTCCCTCCCTGGTTTCCTCTTTGGCTGCTAGTTCAAGTGAGGCTTGGCAGCTCTGCGTTGAACATGTAGACGGTGGCATGTTTTAGTGATATGGTAATGTGTTGGATTGCAATGTTCCATGATATAATATGTATTGATTTCGACAGGTACCTGTCTACGAGTAACTGTCACGCTGCTGTCGTTGTCGAGCGATAACGTGTTACCTCCCTCTATTGCAAGATAAGAAAACAGCCACAGAATACTATCTGTAGGATGATGGAGCGTTTTAATTGCTTCATGCTTTGTTATTGATAATATGAGCGTTGTTGGTGTGTGTGTGTGTGTGTGTGTGTGTGTGTGTGTGTGTGTGTGTGTGTGTGTGTTGTCTGTGTGGATAGATGATGTTTCACATAGGGTGATGAATATGTCAGTTTGCTTCCACTGGGCCCATGTGTGTGTATGTTTTGAAAGGACTCCTCTGATCCTCATATTCAGGGAGTTCAGGACACCACTGAAAGTCACTGGGTAAACAACTGAATGTACTGTTTGTTAGCTCCGGGGTCTTCAAACTGTGCTCCAAAAGAAGTTGCTCAAAGGCTATTGTATGTGTGTGTGTGTTCTACTGCTATTAGTCACTCAATAATATTTTGTAGGCCTACCTGTGGAAGATGAGTTGGGCAATATTAATATGTAGTTCTCTCCCATCCGTCCTTTCTGACTGATATTGTTTCCTAACTCAATCATTGCGCATGCTGTTGTTACCATATGCTGTTCCCACGAGGATGACAACATTCAACCTGCTTATTCTAACACATTGTTCTGGTACAAAATGATGATTTAAAGGTGATAGGCAAATTACTGTTTTTATTTTTATTTTTTTACTCTTTTCCTATTAACTAGCGTTGGGGTGTTCTTGAAGAAATGTTGACCAAAATGTGGGTTTAAATTAATTGACTAGTTTACTTGTTGACGTTTATAAAAGGGTTTCGCTGACATAATGTGACAACCAGGGCTGGCTCTAGGCATAAGCGACATAAGCGGTCGCTTAGGGCCCCCGACCGCTAGGGGTCCTCCAACTGCTAGGGAGCCCCTAACCGATAGTCAGAGTTGGGGAGTAACGGATCACAAGGAATCCGTTACATGACAGATTACAAAAAAACAGTAACTGTAATCCGTTACGTTACCCACTAAAATATTGTAATCGGATTACAGATACTTTTGAAAAAAATTATGATTACATTTGGATTACTTCAATTGAAAAAAGAATAGGTGCGCGAAATAATTATGACACGCTGCATGCTTGTTTTTTTATTTAATGTTTTAAAAACATCGTTATTTGAACTAAAATAACAATTGAGCGCCTCAGCTGTTGTGTGTGTGATCATCATGCGCGCAAACGTGGACGCGCATAAGCAGTTTAATGACTGATGAAGTGCTAGTTGAACTGGTAAAAACAGCGTGTATCAATATTAGCCGACTCATTTAAAGGTGATTTATTTATCTACTCGGCGCATGGCTGCTGACGACATTGACTTAAAGCTAAGAGTGCAGGTGTATTATCACAGTTTATTTCTATCATATGCGATTTGAAAATCAATTGCTGGTTGCCCTAATAGTCATGTTACGTTCGTGCGGATAAAACGTATTTGTGTGTGGGTGTTCACGATTGCAAACGTGCGTTCGCGTGCCTAGGGTTTCTGCAGCGTTTTGACAATGTTAGTGGTTGTGGAGCAAAACATCAGACTACTGTTGATTAATGTACGCGCGAAAAGCTACGGATATCTTAATTTTTATATACAACAATGTCACTACCCTTTTTGAGAAATTGCCATTTAGTTTTCAACAATGTTTTGAAGCAATTAGAAACATGAATGAAACAAATAACAGAAAAGGTTAACACATCCTTCGATTTTGGGTTATGTTTAGATAAACAGCCAGATTCTGGAAGATCAAGGGTTATTGGATAAATTGGAACGACTGAATATCTTACAGACCTTGAGCGTGTAATGTAGAGATGTAGCCCAATCATATTGAAGTAGAAAGCAATGGTTTAGAAACCCTTTCCAAAGGTGCTGTACAAAACCCATAAGTTAAAATGCAAATTCTGTTTTTGGCCAGCTATGTAAACTCTAACACTGACTGATCCTGCAAAAGGTGTTCAACTGGTTATAGGCTATTCCTATTTGTTTTCTAATGCCTCTTAATATGAAAGTAATCTAAAAGTAATTCAAAGTAATCGATTACGTTACTGATTTTGAGTAATCTAAAAGTTACGTTACTGATTACAAATGTGGACAGGTAACTTGTAACTGTAACGGATTACATTTAAAAAGTAACCTACCCAACCCTGCCGATGGTTGAGAGGGGGTCCCAAATCATATTTTGCTTAGGGCCCCCAACAGGCTAGAGCCGACACTGGTGACAACTATGTAATTTAAGGTGAACAAAAACGGGTCCAATATTCAATTTCACGTGTTATCCACAGTGTGTACCATTTATTGCATCTGCTAGAGTAATGTGTTGTCTGAATAAAAATAATATATCTTGAAGGCATGAGTGTCATTGTTAGTAACCAGATTGTTTAGCTGCACGGGAAGATTGTTTTAGCTGTACGGGATGAGTTAACCCTGACCCAGAACTTTGACGAGGTCACGATAGCACAGAAAGCTCAATGTCATTATACAGGCTTAACCCACAGTGGTCTTACTATACTGACGACTGGTATATAGTTACCTATCTGGCTTCCTAATATACCCAACCACCTGAATGTCAGCTAGCATAACACTGGGCTTGTTTGTTAGCTAGCTATCATCCTGCTGCCTGGCAACATTGTATCATTCACTCACTATGTTAGCAGTGGTCGGAATCTAGCTGTTTTGTCACATTTCAACAGTCGCTTGTGTGGTAACTTTAGTCTGGTGACAAAACAAGTACTAAAAAAGTTATTCAGGCTAAAAAAAACTTTTATGAGGATGGAGGGATGTATCCCGGGTTTGTATAACTGCCTGAACAGCTATGTACTGCAAGCCAGCTATGGGTTGGTACACTAAATTGGGGCGGATTTTAAATTGGTACAGTGGTCATTGGAAAATGCTGAGCTAGCTACGTCTATTTCTTCACTGCCTCTACACAACTGTTTCATCATGAATATGTTTTGGAAAGAGACACTAAATATTTCATTATTTTACAGCCACTGACACAGCTTCAGAGACACTAAATATTTCATGTTTTTACAGACACTGCCACAGCTTCAGAGACACTAAATATTTCATGTTTTTACAGCCTCTGCCACAGCTTCAGAGACACTAAATATTTCATGTTTTTACAGACGCTGCCACAACTTCAGAGACACTGAATATTTCATTTTTTTACAGCCGCTGCCACAGCTTATTGTTTCTGTGTTTTCGCTCTCTAGCTCTGTATCAAATGTTCTTCCTTCAAAATGGCAAATATTCAGAATGTTATTTCTTAACCTAAAATAAAATGATTGTATATATTATTTTTTCCCTTAAATGCACTTTTATTGATTCATTATATAAAAATTGGAATGAATATAAAGATTGTAGTTATGTTATTTTTCGGATGTAAATTTTGCCTGTCATCTTTAAAAACCTGATTCAATAAGCAGTTATCTCAGTTGAGCATGAAGGTCAGATTCCTTTTGATGAAGACATGATTAATTGTCGGCTTCAATATGTTTCTTTACACAGTAGAACAATATGAATCAAGATTTTTGGACTTAAACACATGATGCAATAACTCAACATCTCAAAGAAGTGTGAAAGTCTAATTAACTATTGCTGCATGGACATACAGTGGGTATAAGAAATCTACAGACCTATTTGAAAATGTTAAAATCAAGACAAATCATGTCAGACCATATTTCACCTTTAATAACATTCTGTAACTAACAATATTTAAGTAAAAAACAATTGTAGAATTTCTATGAAAAATAATTAAAAAACGACAAATTTATGAAAACCTGACACTACAAATATCACAGAAAATGGTAATAAACATGATTAAGAAATGGAGCCAAGACAGTACCACCAGAACATTTTAAAGATGTCCCTACAAAATTTATGATAGGGCTGTGAGAAAGCTCATCAGTGACTCTACCAAAAGGCCGACAGCAACCTCAAAGGAGCTGGGCAGTGATTTTCTGGCAAGAACCTGGCAATCTCTGATGAGAACATTTTGGCCCCAATTTCAATTTGTTTCGGTCAAAGAAAACATTTATCACCTAAAGTACACAGGACCTACTGTCAAGCATGGTGGCAGCAGCATCATGCTATGGGTTGGCTTCTCTTCAGAGGGGGCAGAATTAGGATAGAGGAAAAAATGCATGGCTCCAAATATCAAGATATCTTGGCACAAACCTTGCTGACCTTTATCAGAAAGAGGAAGTTAAAAAATAATTTCACCTTTCAACTCGACAACTATCCCAAGCCCCCAGCCAAATTAATCAAAAAATGGCCTGCAAAAAGGAAAATCAAAGTCCTGGAACGTCCCAGTCACAGAATGGACCTCAATCCTATAGAATACTGTATCTGTTGATTGACTTGTGTAGAGGAGATCTCCTCGCAGTTTGACTTAGATTAAACTCTTCTGCAAAGCAGAGGATGATAAAATGTCTAAATCTCAGTGTGCTAAGTTGACAGAGACATATCCAAATAGATCCCAGTGTGCTAGGTTAATAGAGACCTATCTGAACAGATCCCAGTGTGCTAGGTTGATAGAGACATATCTAAACAGATCCCAGTGTGCTAGGTTGATAGAGACCTATCTAAACAGATCCCAGTGTGCTAGGTTGATAGAGACCTATCTAAACAGATCCCAGTGTGCTAGGTTGATAGAGACTGATCCAAACCGACCTAATGCTGTATTACTGTAGTTGTGGGGTGTGCACCCTTATATAACCAAGGCATTGACAATTTTATTTTAATTTTCTGAGAAATTACCTGTTTTCACTTATATTGTTGGTTTTAAGATCTCATTAAAGGAGAAAAAAGGTCTGACACGATTTGTCTGGATTTCAGTTTTTACATCACCAAAAGCTGCATTTTCAATAAGGGTGTGTAGATTTGATATCCACTGTAGGTTTCATTAATAGGCTTGCTTCAGCAACCTTTACCAGTATCCAATTCACCATGCATGCATCTGCCAATTTAGGCATTAAAAACATTAATCTGACACCTGCTGGAATGTAACAACCATTTGAATGCAAATGCATAATGTGATTGGCAAGGCCTAGAAAAGGTCATACTTTTAAAATGGTAATGCACACTGTTTTGCATAATGTTTGTTTTTTTCTTAGGCCAACATCAATGTATAAAACAGAGTTCTCTGAAGATGACAATTAGGTCTTTGAAAGTGCTTGAATTTGAGCGTCTAAATGGACCCTGAAGCCTGTTATTTACCAATTTGAACAGGGCTTAGAAATATTATGTAGACCGTGTACATGTAGCCTACAGGCTGAAAATAAATTAACAAAGACATTGTGTATGAGGCCCTCTACTATGGACTCACCGACTCAACATGATTTGATGGTCTTTGACATTAAAACATTTTTAAACCTGTTGCTTATTTCCTAGCAGAAATGTTACACGTTTTCTTTTAAGCTTCCTATTTGGGCCCTGTCTGTTTCTCATTGAATTTATGTTGCTTTTGTGTGCACAGGACTGTGTGTGTGTGTGTGGGTGTGGGTGTGGGTGTGTGTGTGGTGTGGGTGTGGGTGTGTGTGTGGTGTGGGTGTGCGTAGCCTAGTCAATGGAAGAACTCATGCCTCAATAAAAATTATATTTAACTTTGAGTGAAAGGCTGGTGTTGTAACTGTCTCTAAAGTCTTTCTGTCTCGTCTAGCCACATTATTTGTTTACACCTCGATGTCCTTCCTGGTCTCTCTTATAACTCCCATCATTCTCACTCACCTTCGCTCCAGTTCTTCCTATTGGGATGGAACCACCACACTCCGTCTTTAAGGGTGGAATGGTTAGCAGGATTCCAATGGGCTTGGCAAGAAGAGCGTCTCTCTCTCTCTCTGACTCCTTGTTTAAATATAGGGATAACAAAAGCTTTACTGTAGTGATCTCTTCTAGTAGGACTGCCAATGGCTGCAGTCTGGCCTGTCTCAGGTCTGTGTGTATCTGAGTTTGTGTGTGTACATGAAGTGTCTGTATGTTTATCTGTGTGTGTCTGTGTATGTGTGCTTCCACTCTTGCTGGCAGGGTGGAGATACAACAGAAGGGTTTATCTGTACTAACCATCATCTACTAATTAGTCTCCAAGGTCCACAGAATGAATAGTCATGCTGAGTAAAACAGTACTGAATTTCACACGCCCACTCGCACACACACACAAACACGCAATGTACAAACACAGGGACTAAATATATCGGTGCTTATGCAAGGATCAATCATAGTAAGTGGTTGTGATGTGGTTTCCTAGTTTAACATGAGGCTGCTCAAAGGAGGAGATCTAACCAGCCAGAGAGAGAGAGGAGGTCTCGGAGGAAGCATCAGAGTGAATCCCTAACCTCAAAATAAATGGATCACCAGATCTGACCAGACCATGACTGTCAAAAACCCTTTGTGTTTTTCTTTCTGTTGTTTTTTTTTTGGAGTCTTAAAGATGCAGTTCTGTGATTTCTGGCCACTTGTTAAAAAATCGTCACTGTCTAGGCAAAAAGGGTCCCTGGAAATGGTGTACTATGTCGTGTATGTGCAGATTTGTGCCCGATGTCATCAAAACCACTTTTAGATTTGGAATTTTGTGGTTCACTGAGGTATCATAGTGATTCTACTTATAGTTTATGTTATCAAAAAACATGACAAATCCCACAGAAGTCCCTTTTTAGTTTAATTGCAAGAGTCCCAGACTGCATCTCTAACAGATTCTGTTCATAACAAAGACGCCAAACTGAATCTGGTTGGGCATGACTGCATGCTCCACATGTCTCCCATTGAAAAATAGACAGGCTGTCGGGGGAAAAGGATCCTTGGCCTTCTATTTTGACGGTTTCATTTTGAACGTGATTATGCAAAGCTTGTTGAGGAACACTGCTCAGGAAATTGAAGGTTGCATGGGACAGTGCACTGTGCAACTGAAAACATACCTAAACACCTCTCTGAAGACCTTTTTGAACATATCAGGATGTTTAGAATTTTAGTGAAAATGCTTACAAATGCTTAGAATCTAAACACCAGAACCTGTAACGTTTGCCTTTAATGTTCAGAGGGGTATGCCATGATGCGAGCTAGAGTAAATAGCTGGGCAACTTTCGTCACCTCTGAGTTCAATTAGAGATAATTTTCACATGTTGCTAGGCTTATTTGCAGGTACATTTTGCAGAGGCAGGTCAAGTCACGGCTAATTTTGCCCAAACTCGCTGAATTAGCTACATTTGCCAATACGAAAATGTTGTGAGAAATTCCTGTCAATGGCTGAATATTGGCCCAGTCTACCAACCAATCATCTGCCACAACCCCTTACCCTACCTGTGTTGTACACCCAAACACCACTCCCTATGTTACAATGATGTGCTAACTCTACACCCAAACACCACTCCCTATGTTACAATGATGTGCT
>JACXGI010020548.1:0-11020 GCA_016801175.1 Esox masquinongy | reverse complement strand
TTAATCCGGGATTTCTTATAATTGTCCAAGCTGCCGGAGTTGAATGCTGCAGTCCGTGCCTTTAGCATGGCACGAATACCACTGTTGACCCACGGTTTTTGATTAGGAAATGATTTTGTAGTTTGTACGTGGTACAACGTCGTCAATACATTTGCTAATAAAACCGGTCACTGACTCCGTGTATTCATTGATATTGCCTCCAGACGCCTCTCGGAACATTTCCCAGTCTGTGGTGAGGAAACAGTCACGTAAGTCGGTGTCTGATTCGCCTTTCCATCGTTGAATTGACCTCTTCACTGGCTTCTCTTGTTTTAGCCTCTGCCTGTAAGCAGGGATCAACAGTATCAACGCATGGTCGGATTTGCTGAAAGCAGGACGGGGGAGGACCTTATATCCGTGGGGAAATGGAGAGTAAACATTGTCCAGAGGGTTTTTCCCACGTGTCGGGAAGTTGATGTGTGTTTTAAACTTCGGTAGGACTTTCTTCGGATTGGCGCTCTGAGGTCAATTGACGAGCAGGCGCGTCAAATTAATTATTTTTTTTATTCACTGCTCCGTAACCGTAGAAGTTAGATGCTTCATTCTTCTTCTACGTTAATAGGGTTATTTTGCTGCAAAAAACAACGTCTCGTTTGTGTACCTTCGTCAACCAGATGCCCCACAATTGCGATCACAAAACCTCTATTTGACGCGTCTAGGTCACACATTTTTATTTATTGTTCCAGAACTTGTGGGGCAATAGCATTAAGATAACATACAATTCTGCTAGAGGCTAAGTAGAACTAAGAAACATTGTACCTGCATTAGAGTAGGGGGTGACAGGATGCTAATCTCACTAGAATAGCTGGGGGCAAGAACAGACCGCTTGGTATTCGGTAGTAAACGGGCAGAATGCCAAATAAGGGAAAAGACGCTAGAGCTAGAAGTCGATTGGTTGGAATAACAACAGGGAAACCCGAAGACGGCAGCTGCCATGAGAGATGTGTTAAACAACATATATCTTACCCATATATGGTATGAACCGCTCCCTGAACCAGAAAAGCAGAAAAAAACGGGAAAATCTAGGATAGGGGGCTCGTGCTATAAGAACTGTGTGTGCTGTGATTGTGTCAGACTCTGTTGGACTGAGTGCCACACTGTCTCCAGATATATCTGTATGGGGGAATAAAGAGAATTGCTGGCACTGCGATTTTGTCTCCTCTTAATCTCTTCTCATTAACCAACTCGGGGAAGTACTTTAGGTCGGTACTTCAACAAACTGTAGAAGTCAGAGGCTTCATTTCTTTTCTACGGAAACAACGACATTCCGCTGCAAATAACATTGTCTCGTTTGTGTACTTTTGTAAACCAGAAGCCCCGCAATCGTGATCAGCAGCAGCCCTAACTAATTGTACTTGATCTTGTTCTGTTGCTTAGAAGTCTACAATACATAAACCAATCCAATGCAAAGTCTATCCATGTCACCCCCCTCCCCAAAAGAGAGAGAAAGAGCAAGCGAGCGCGCCAGGGGGAGAGGCGCGTGTCGCACTTACCATGCTCCCAATAAAGTCATTATGCACTTGGATTGCAATGAAGACGCATTCAGTTGCTACAAGCAATTATTTTGAGAAAAAAGAAATGGCCAAACGGCGAAAGAAGTGGAATAAATTATTATGGAGAGCGAGGATAATGAAAATGTGTCTGAACATTCAGACGATGAAAAGTATAATGACGGAATCGACCTATTTGTAAAATAGGGTAAGTGTAGCCTAAATGCTATTCTATGATAATGTTTATTATTATTTTGCATTGTTTTAGTGGAATTACTAGGTCTATATGATAACTTGATGTAACGGTACGGTAGCCAGTGGTCAAATGTGCGCCTATGCTGTGATGTGTAGAGTGTCACAGTGGATAACACTGGACATATCCCTGTTCTAATCTCCACCTCTTCCAGATATGGCACATGTAGGGAATTCCAAAGGAAATAAAGGCACCCCCTATTCAAGACACCCCACTGCCATCTAGTGTTGGATTTTGGACGTACAATATGACAGAATAAGTTCAGTGACCCCATATGGGCATTTTCAATGATTTTCAGAATGTTTGAGAAAAAAATGGATGTGGACAAGAGTAAAAAAAAATGCCAGGTTCATTTTATAATTTTATAAATTCAAAACCATTCAACTTGTACTTATTCTGAACCCCTGGGGGTATCCAAATGTAATGTAAAAGAGGCTACCTATTATATTTTACTATTTTATTTCAATATAAAACCAAAATATGTGCACTTGCGTTTTACAATGTTTCTGACTATTTCACATTATTACTCATGTAAGTGTTTTCAATACATTCTTCATGTAGCTAAGGGTCTGCAGAATCTCAGAATATAAAGCACTTCCTTCTACTATAAAGAATGACCATTTTAGAAGCCAAAATGTCAAGGTAGTGACAGGCGGATTTGAAAACCCTAGACCTCAGAGGGTTTTAAAATCACCAGCAACAATAAAGGCAGCCTTCGGATGTAAACATTCAAGCCTATCGATAACTTGAAAAATTTTGTCGAGCGCAGCCCCAGCGTTGGCTTGGGGGGGATGTACACAGCTGTTAAAATGACTGATGTAAACTCCCGGGGTAGATAGTAAGGGCGACATTTAATCGTAAGATGCTTCAGATCAGGAGAGCATCCAGAAGAGATACAGTCCACATCCAGACACCAAAGATTGTTTACCATGAAGCAGACACCACCCCCCCTGCTTTAACTGGACTGCTGTACGATCCTGACGATGAATGGATAGCCCTTTCGGGAACATTGGCCGCATCTGGGATTGAGTGCTCCAGCCATATTTCAGTGAAAACCAGTACAATACAATTCTTAATGTCTCTCTGGAAAGCTACCCTGCTCCTAAGTTTGTCCAGCTTGCTGTCTAGTGACTGGACGTTCGCTAAGAGAATACTTAGGAGAGGAGCACGGTTTCCCCGCAGCCACAGTTGGACCAAAACTGCACCCCACTTCCCACGCTTCCTTCGTTGGCGTCGTTTTTCAGGTGCTAGCTCAGGTAAGCACAACAAAGGGTTTCCCGGGTTGATCGCTTAACTTGATGTTCTGGATGAAAAAGACGATTCCAGTGAAGTTCTGATGGCCAATAGTGATTGTCTGTTATAGGTTAATAACACAGTTGCGAATGTAGCAAAATTACACAATAGTAACAATAATAAAACAATAAATCCGAAAGTTGGTTGGGAGCACGAAAAACGGCAGCCATCCTCAACGGCGCCATCTTGAAAAAGCCAGTCAGCTGAGTTTGTCGCAAAACATTTTTCAGTGCTTGCATATTGTTCGGTCTTTCACTGCGTATTATAACTCATACTCAGAAAGTTGAACTAAAGTGACGTTCATTACAATATGTTTAGTTTAAACGTTTCAAAATGCACCTGCAATGTTTTGCATTTTCTGACTTTAAGTCGAATAAAATACTATTTTTCCAGTCATATATTTCGTCATTGCAGGTTTCTTAAAAATAGTGTTAAAATATTGTCTGGTCTCGTTTTTGTGAACCCAATATCATGTATTGTCTCGTCTCATGAGCTAAGTGTATTGTCACACCCCTATGGTTCAGCATTTATGGTGCTTTCACAGAAGAGCAATTCACCCATGCCATATGTACTGATGCACCCCCATACATCGTGGATGCTGGCTTTTGCACTCTGTGCTGATAACAAGTCGGATGTTCCCTCTCCTCTTCAGCTCGAAGGAAGCAGCGTCCATGATTCACGGAAAGAATCTCAAATTTTCATTCATCAGACCACAGGACAGTTTTCCACTTCGCCTCAGTCCATCTAAAATGAGTTTGGGCAACAGAGAAGGCGCTGGCGTTTCTGGGTGTTGTTTGTATGTGGTTTCTTTTTAGCATGGTAGAGTTTTAACTTGCATTTGTGGATGCAGAAATGTACTGTGTTCACAGACAATGGTTTTCGGAAGTGCTCCTGAGCCCATGCATTGGTTTCCACTACAGAATCGTGTCTGTTTTTAATGCATTGCCATCAGAGGGCCCGAAGATCATGGCCATCTAATATTGGTTTTCGCTCTTGTCCCTTGAATTTAGAGCTTACTCCAAATTCTCTGAATCTTTTAATGATAGTATTCCGTTGATGATGAGATCCCCAAACTCTTTGCAATTTTACTTTGAGAAATGTTATTCTTGTATTGTTGCACTATTTGCCCACACAGTCTTTACACAGAGTGTTGAACCCCTCCCCACACAGTCTTATAATACCCAATCAAGTTATTGACCTGTTGCCAACTGACCTAATTAGTTCTGTAATATTCCATTATGTTTAGTTGTTTAGCTTTACACAACTTTTCCAGTCTTTTGTTTCCTCGGTCCCAACTTTTTTGAAACGTGTTGCTGGCATCACATTCAAAGTGGGCATATATTTTGCAACACACAATAAAATTCCTCAGTTTTAACATTTAAAAGACAATATTGACAATAATGAAAATTATAATGATGATGGAGAATATGTGATGTGTATGTTGCTTTCTAACCTTGTTCAAAGTTAACCTTTACTGACGAGTGTTCCATGTAATTGTCTCTGCCCTCCAGACACGTGCACAGATAGACCCCAAGGGGTGCTTGAGCCACTGGCCCTTTTTGCACATCGGTGCCCCCATTTTACCTGCAGGTGTCATTCACACAGACGGGCATGTGTCGTCCATCTGTGTGATGCACATTGCGGAAACTGATGTGTGTGCAGAAGCCGACGGGTGAATGGCTGCCGGCATATCTGGGGAGACCTTATTGGTCATTTAAGCTCCATTATATAGGTCTGTGCCCTGACTACGATGATGATGAAGAACATGTTATCTAATTATATTTTCTAATCTTATTCAAAGTTGACGTCCTCTACTGACCATTGTTCCATGTCACTGTCTCTTCGCCCTCAACACCTGCAGTTGGTCCCAGCTGTAGCAGTTCAGTCACTGTGCAGTCTGACTGAGGGAGGTTTTTGTACGGCTCCCAGACACTGTTGGGGGAGTGTGCACTCTGACAGTGGTAATCTCCTGCATCTTCAGTCTGGACTCCACTGATGGTCAGAGTGAAGTCACTCCCAGATCCACTGCCACTGAATCTAGATGGAGTCCCAGACTGAAGATCGTTAGCATAGTTAATTAGAAGTTTAGGAGCCCCTCCCGGTTTCTGTTGGTACCAGGCTAGACGATCGTTGCCATACACATTACTGCTGACTTTAAAGTTCATAGTAATCGAATTTCCTGTTGCAACAGATTGAACTGCAGGTGACTGATTCAGAATGTACTGTCCTCTGGATTCTGTAAAATAAAATAAGGACACCCATATTAAAGGAATAAAACACAGTAACACATTGTACGTAATATACATAATAGCATTGCCATATATCATTCCTTTCTGTAGATTAAATTAGTTTTCAACATTACATTTAATAAATCTTACCTTTGAAAAAGAGGACAAGTGTCCAGATGAAGATGGTTATAATGGTCATGGTTGTTGTGGGTTCAGTTGTCATGAAGGACAGCTCTCAGTCATGAAGTGTTAAACTCACAGGGTTATAAACACTCCCAGATCACTGAATCATGTGCTGTCTATACAGAGCATCATCACTATGCAAATAAGCTTCTGGTCTTTTCTCCATTCACCATAATTCAGTAAATATACACAAAGCAGATCCATCTTATTAGTCTTACATGGAAAGTATGTAATAGGACACGGATATCTGTAAAGTAATCTATTTTGCTCATTTGATGATAACATTAAACGAGGCAATAATGCTCACATTCAAATACAGTACTTGACATAAACAAAACATTCATCTAAGCATGACACGATGCATAGCCTATTGAAACAAAATTGCAAGTTCAGTAGGTTATTTTGAGCTCAAACCAGACGAGTTCAAATAACTTGTCTGATTACTGCAAATCAAAGCAAATGTGAATGACACATATATTATTATTATTGTTATCAGGATAGTTTCTTATAATATTATTTCAGGAACAGTCAGTATTTTATATTTTATCACACTGATCCAAGATCCGTGGCCACCATGTTTGATCCAACTCAGGATCTGACAGACAACTAAATTGCTAAATCCATCCCAGATGGATAAAGGGTCACACTTTGGATATATCCATGGAGACCACTAATATTAATAGTGAAAGAACTGACACATTTTAATTCTGTTTACTCCTTCATTAAATAGTATAGGAATTCATTTATATGAACTCAATTTCTGTTTTAGCATTCACACTTTGTGTCTTGTCAAATGATATCATTGGAATGTTAATGTGTTATAGAGGTTTATCTAGGGTCTGAAATACAGGACCAAAAGGTCATTCCATAATCATCCGAACCTATGGTGCCAGGAAGAAAAGATGGGAATGTGTACCTAGTGGATTGGGGGACTATTTTTCAGGACCAGTCATTTGGTCTTTCCTTAGGTTAGCTATCCAACCCCCACAACTTCAGTTATAAACCAAAGTAAGTTGTTGTAAACGTTCTTTCATGCTTTTTGCTCAGCTTCTCTGTATGCATCTTAGCTCTGGCAAAAACTCAAATTCCTGAAGAACTGCTATCTTTGATAATTCTAATGCAATTGTATACTTCAACCTATACATTTTATTTGTTACATTAATTTTTCTATAAAGTATCTATAAAACAGCCCAAAATCCAGTTCCACCAATACAAAGTGGTCAAACCCAGTCACTTTCAGGGATGGGACACTCCTGTCCTCAGGTTGGAGTGGTGTCACTTATTCCCAATCCTAAGCAAAAGGATGAAAACCAGAAGTGTTTGAGATGAAAAGCCCTGTTCTTTAACTACAGCCACAGCAATTTTGAGAGGGTGTTCCACATCAGGCACCCAGGGATTAATGATTTTTTTTCTAAGACAGGCAGACAGATTTTTCCACCATTGTCACACCCTGATTTGTTTCACCTGTCTCATTATTGTCTCCACCCCCCACCAGGTGGCTTCTATGTTCCCGTTACCCCTTGTCTGTTAATGCCTGTGTTTTCTGTTCGCCCGCTGCCAGATCGAATTGTCTTTTCATGTGTTTCCAGCGTTTGTTTTCCTGTGTTGCCTGTTACCCGTTTCCTGCTCTGCCTTCCCAGTACCGATCCCCTTCTGTCCCTGACTCTGAGCCTGCCTGCCCTCCGTTACTTCTGCCTTTTGGATCACCCATTACAACCTTTGCCTGTCCCCGACCTCTAACCAGCCTATTCCTTGGTACCTCAAGTAATCTGACCCATTGTCTGAACTCTGCCTGCCTGCCGACTACGAGACTGCCTATCCCATAATAAACATCTTTGCACGACACCTCCTCTCTGCCTCTGTGTGGAACTACAACAATGTCTGTCACAAACAAAGACCAGAGTTACATACCAGGGAATAGAAAAGCAGACATTTCTAAAATGTTCAATAGTTCAAGAAGGTCCATAACTGTCCGCTTTTGAAAAACCCCTTGCAATTCTACTGAACAACTATGGGTGTTATGACAGAAACCAGTGAATGCAGACCAATCAGAACTCAGAATCTCAGAATATCCAGCCCTTTCATTATCTCAGCCAAACATGTTCTGCAGGAAAAGTCCTGTATTTTCCTGGTTAAACAAGGGTTTGCGTTGAAAATTTTATTTGAATTTACACTAACGCATATTAGTTTGTCATTAAGTCACATTAAGTACCGAGGGATTTTCAGACGGATTTTACTACTTGGACATTTTGGGTCATACATTCATTCTGTAACATGTATCATGAAGTATTATAAATCTGTGCAATCATTACACTCTCAGCTACAATAAAAACACAAAAAACTACTTCTAGGACACTATTTATAATATTAATGTGTTGGAAAGTCAAAAACGATGTTCTACGGAGAGCATTTCTGATACATTTTTTTGAAACCATAATGAAGTTTAGTTTCAATGGCATTTCCTGACACCACCATGCCTTTACTGTTATATTACATTGTTTTAGGCTGTAACTAATGAATAAAAGTAATAATACAATGTAAAAAATATGGGCTCCCCAAGAACATTTGGATTTTCCACCTTTGATATCAAACCACATTTCATTATTTTGACAGAGGCATACTTCATTCTGTTTTGATGTAATGACACCAAACAGCCAACAGATGGCAGTATAGGACCGGTAGCGCAGTTTGTATTTACTTCTCGTTTTAAAATCAGTAAGATAACCAATTTTTTTCCAAAAACCAAAGAACGTCCCCTTTGTATGTTGACAGAAGGACATTTTTATGTCATATTTATAATACAAACGACGTTTGGTGCTTTAATCATAAATAGCAACTTACTTGTATTCCGGATGGGTCTTGACACAGTCGCCTGTCTGAGCTGAATGGTAATTGTCGTTGCCTGGTCAAAACCTTTCCTGGACAAAATCCCCTTCCTCAGGCCCTTGGTGATGGTCAAATATATGTTCTAAAATGTTTTGGATTATCTTGCATAGATGGAACAAAAACTACATTGGTAATCCCCATTATTAACCAGTGGCTTTCACGTGCATCACCAATGTTTACATCTCCAAGATGACCCCTAAGCCTTCCCATCATTCCTACATCATAGAGGTCATGTTTCCAGGCGTTATGACATACTAGAAGCTCAGTTTCTGATTGGGCAACAAGGACTTCAGACCTACAAACAAAGGAAGAGTTGGATTCTCCATTTCAAGACGCACGTAAAATGCCTAGTTATTAGCTGTATGATTTTAGTAATGACTTTTCTGGATATTTATGGAAATGTACACTATGCACTCAGACAGTGGTGTCCACATGGTGCCACTCTACTATTTCCTCATGCAGGCTGTGATTGCCATAGGAACACAAACTATGAATGGATCACTTTGTTAGAATGTCTAGATCTTTATCTAAAAACCAACAGACAATTCTAGTTATTACAGTTCAGTTCTGGATATTTATAGACATGTACACTATGGCTCAGTCAGCGTTGGCAAGTTTTGGTGCACGTCTACTTTTGCATCAAGCAGGCTGTGATCCCCATAGGAACAAGAACTATGTACTGATCGCTTTGTTAGAATGTCTGGATATTAGCTAAAGTCAACCATGTGATTGTAGTGATTACTGTTCTGGATATTTATGGAAATCTACACTATGCGCACAGTCAGCAGTGGTCAGTTTTTGTGCAACTCTACTTTTGCCTCAGACAGGCTGTGATCCCCATAGGAACACAAACTATGTACAGATCGCTTTGTTAAAATGCCTAGATATACAGTATCTCACAAAATGAGTACACCCCTCACATTTTTATAAATATTTGATTATATCTTTTCATGTGACAACACTGAAGAAATGACACTTTGTTACAATGTAAAGTAGTCAGTGTGTAGCTTGTATAACAGTGTAAATTTGCTGTCCCTTCAAAATAACACAACACACAGCCATTAATGTCTAAACCGCTGGCAACAAAAGTGAGTACACCCCTAAGTGAAAATGTCCAAATTGGGCCCAAAGTGTCAATATATGTGTGGCCACCATTATTTTCCAACACTGCCTTAACCCTCTTGGGCATGGATTTCACGAGAGCTTCACAGGTTGCCACTGGAGTCCTCTTCCACTCCTTCATAACGACATCAGGGAGCTGGTGGATGTTAGAGACCTTGCGCTCCTCCACCTTCCGTTTGAGGATGCCCCACAGATGCTCAATAGGGTTTAGGTCTGGAGAGATGCTTGGCCAGTCCATCACCTTTACCCTCAGCTTCTTTAGCAAGGCAGTGGTCGTCTTGGAGGTGTGTTTGGGGTCGTTATCATCTTGGAAGACTACCCTGCGGCCCAGTCTCCGAAAGTAGGGGATCATGCTCTGCTTCAGTATGTCATAGTACATGTTGGCATTAATGTTTCCCTCAATGAACTGTAGCTCCCAGTGCCGGCAGCACTCATGCAGCCCCAGATCATGACACTCCCACCAACATGCTTGACTATAGGCAAGACAAACTTGTCTTTGTACTCCTCACCTGGTTGCCGCCACACACGCTTGACACCATCTGAACCAAATAAGTTTATCTTGGTCTCATCAGACCACAGGACATGGTTACAGTAATCCATTTCCTTAGTCTGCATGTCTTCAGCATACTGTTTGCGGGCTTTCTTGTGCATCATCTTTAGAACAGGCTTCCTTCTGGGACGACAGCCATGCAGACCAATTTGATGCAGTGTGCGGCGTATGGTCTGAGCACTGACAGGATGACCCCACACCCCTTCAACCTCTGCAGCAGTACTGGCAGCACTCATACATCTATTTCCCAAAGACAACCTCTGGATATGTTCTCTTATAGCCTTGGCCATCTTTATGTAGAGCAACAATTCTTTTTTTCAGATCCTCAGAGAGGTCTTTGCCATGAGTTGCCATGTTGAATTCCAGTGACCAGTATGAGGGAGTGTGAGAGCGATAACACCAAATTTAACACACCTGCTCCCCATTCACACCTGAGACCTTGTAACACTAACGAGTCACATGACACCGAGGAGGGAAAATGGCTAATTGGGCCCAATTTGGACATTTTCACTTAGGGGTGTATTCACTTTTGTTGCCAGCAGTTTAGACATTAATGGCTGTGTGGAGTTATTTTGAGGGGACAGCAAATTTACACTGTTATACAAGCTGTACACTCATTAATTTACATTGTAGGAAAGTGTCATTTCTTTAGTGTTGTCACATGAAAAGATATACTCACATATTTGCAAAAATGTGAGGGTTGTACTCACTTTTGTGAGATACTGTAAGATAAAGAAAACCATACGATTTTAACGATTACCGTTCTGGACATTTATAGAAATGTACACTATTCACTGCTTCTGCTCTGCCTCCATCACACCTGTACACACCTGTCTCCACTCACACAATCACACACATAGAGAGGGAAAGAGCACTGGGGGAGTGGTGGCAGGTTTAGGGAGACACACCTGTCTCCACTCACACAATCACACACATAGAGAGGGAAAGAGCACTGGGGGAGTGGTGGCAGGTTTAG
>JACXGI010020547.1:0-11010 GCA_016801175.1 Esox masquinongy | reverse complement strand
ATCACCTTTGAGCAGCCCATTGTAAACTGCTTTGACTACCGCAGACTGTCTGTTCTACGAGCTAGTGAACTTTGTGTACCTGGCACCTCTAGGGGCCTAATAAAGCAGTGGCTCTCTTCTTTCATTCACTCCTAATGAGAGACCACACACACACACACACACACACACACACACACACACACACACACACACACACACACACACACACACACACACTTCCCGTCACGTACTTGCACTGCCACACACACTTCCAGTCATTGAAGACAGGGTGAGGTTTGTCGTCTGTCATCTGTCCATCCTCCTCTTCTATCAGGGTGTCTGCAGATGGAGGAGCCCAAAGCTGCAGGCGCTCTGTAGCCGCCAGGATACGGTTCCCTACAGGACAGAAACCATGTCAGACAGAACAAAAAAACAGGAATCAGACTGGTACTGCACACACACAGACACACAGCCAATTAGGAGCCATTACCTTGTGGGTCCCAGGCCAGGTTATAGGTGATAGTGTTAAGGAAGAACTGTCCTGTCTTTTGCCACTGGTAGTTAAGATGCTGTTAGTGATAGAAACGGGATGAGAGGGGGAAGGAGACAGCGAAGAGAGAAGAGGGGGGAAGAGGACAGAGTGGATGAAGGGAGAGGCCAGGTGAGAGAAACAGAAAGAAAAATGGGAAGAGTTGAGTCAACACATGCCCAGGTGTAAACAGCTATAATAAGATACATGCTTTGGCACCAGGCGACGTTAATATAGTCATTTACATATAAATAAAGTCACAACATATTCAGGTGGAAGCCACTGCAGCTACACACACACACACGCATACAGCTCCGGAAAAAATTATGAGACCAATGCACCTTTTTCTTTCCTTTCCAAAAAAGTTGAAAAGAAAAGTTTTGAGTGAGAAACAGAAGCGTTCAATTTGCAGTGGTCTCTTAATTTTAACCCTTCTGTTCCTCACTCAAAACCTTCCTTTTCGACTTTTTTGGAAAAGAAAGAAAAAGGTGCAGTGGTCTCTTAATTTTGAAGCTGTATATTCCGGAGCTGTATATTTAGCATAAAATGTCATAGTGCCTCATCGCTTACCTTATGACGTTTGTTTGGGTTGGTAGCGATTGGTTCAAAGATACACACAGTGTTCCCATAGGATGCTGCAATCTAAACAAAAAGAGTAACATTCAATACTCAGCATTACTCAGTAGTGTTACAAATAGTATAAACACTCCATCACGCCAGTGTTATTACTACGAGAGAGGGAGCTAAAGAGAGAGGAGAGATGGATAGATGGAAGGAGATGCATTTGTCATCACAATATGATTACTAACTGTTAGTGTTATTTTGTGTGTGTGTGTGTGTGTGTCTTACCCTGCCGAGCTGGTGAGAACACTCCACACAGCCCACTTGAATGTTGCCATTTTGAGCTCCAGGGACAATCTGAACACACTCAAAATCACTGGCTAAGATCACTATATCACAGCCTGAACCGTAGGCCTATAGACAGAAGAGATAGAGGGAAGGAGGGAGGTATTGAAAAGGTGGAGATATTTATGAGATACTGAATCACTGAACAAAGTTGACTGTGGTGATTCTACTTCGTGCTGAAACAGACTGACGCTGGTCAACACAAACACTTGTTATGCTGTGTTAAACACTGAGGGACGAGCTGCATCATCAGGGTGAACGTGTGAAGAAGAGTTTGGCTATTATTTATTCATCTGAACGGGAGAGGGTGGGAGGGAACCACCGTCTGAGACAGACACACCCTACAGAGCTTCAAACACACCGCATTATGGCACACAGTTATCACACCAAAAACATTCTGGAACATTCCACCACACACTGGGAAACGAAATTACACGTTTCAGTGAAAACGAACCATTTCGGTTCTCCAAATCAACCTTCACACGGGAAATTTCAAAAAGATGGAGTAAGACAGAAGGAAGGAGATATGAAGGGGGGTGGAGTAGATGTAGGAGAGATGGGAGAGATTGAGGGAAATGGAAAAACAGGGAGGGAGAGAGATGGAGTGGGAGATGAAGGGATGGGAAGAGATGATAGACAGAGAGACATGGGGAGGGATGGTGGATGGAGGGAGAGATCAGAGAGGGATGGAAATAAAAATAAGAGGGAGAGAGATCGTTGGTGGATAATATATAACGTGGGTGAGAGAAACAAAGAAGTGAGAGACAAAAGCACAAGGTTAGGGGAGAGATGGCAGTATAGATAAAAACAGAGAACCTGGACAAGCTGTACTAGTTGAGGTATTACTGCGGCAGCAGAACATTACAGCTGGAATTAAAAGCAGTCACCGTCATGGAGAAGCTAGCTCTGCCCCACACATGCGCACGCACGCACAGTGTGTTAGAGTTCCCTCTGTTCTTGACAAAGGGAGGTGTTCGTCATCCAACAACATGAACCTGATACAACACAAACAACCACTCTGATCCAAAGTCTAAGTATTACTCCTCTCACATCACCTCTCATCTGTCTTTCAGACAGACTGTCTGTCTGTCCAAGCATTAGTCCTACCACATAGCCTCTTGTCTATCTGTCTGTCTGTCTATCCACGGCTTACTCCCCTCACATTACCTCAACCGATCTCATTTTGCCTCTGCCTGCATGTTTCCTGTCTGTTTCTTAAATAGCACCCTATTTCATAAGGAGTGTAAGCAGGGCCCTACAGTGAGGCAAATGCAACAAAAAATGAGGGTGTGCAAATTTATAAAATTACGTTTTTGCACTTGTGCAATGACCAATTTCTACCCAGAAAACAACGCTACCGCGGTTGTAGTGTTTCTTTTGTTTAAATTCATATTTGGTAATTAAACAAACTACTGACACCATAACTCAAAGACACCAGTTGACACCGCTCAGCTCAGAGCCGATCGTAGCCTAGCTTAGTCAGGCTGTAACCTCATGGAGATTAACGCGATTTTACGTTCGATATTTACAGAACGTGGTAAAAAAAATAATAGCATGAGAAGTAAAACTGCGTGCGGTAGAAACGAAAGCACCCATCTACTCTTGTTGCAAGCGCTTCATTCACGACGTCCCGGCTGTGTTATTATAATGTAACGTACAGCTTGTGTACGTAACATGATAGTTAATATAGTGTTCCGCCGCAAAATCTCAAACAAATTTCACACGTATCCCAAGCTGTTTATAAATGTTGGTTTAAAAACAAAACTTAACACGATGTCAGGGAAATTCGTTTTCAGTATGTTGTTTGCACCGTCTGTTCGCGCATTTGATTATCACTTGACAGGAGCTACAGGGCTTGCCAGTGTGAAATCGGTAACGGTAACGCAGTAATTTTACCAGTACCTTGGCCAACGTAAACAGCTGTAACAATTTGGACCCATTTGTTAAGTTTAACATAGCAACAGCAGAAGGCAAAATTTATCAAATGCACATTCCACTTCCGCTACATGCACAATATCAGGGGCAGATTTGCAATTCAAAGATAATTCCACAAAAATATATAATTTTCCAGAACTACATTTTTTTTGTTTGAATCATTGAAAAGCTGCCATTTCGTTTTTTCTCCGTGAATATTTTTAATATTCGTCGATGTGAATCCGAAAATAAATACAACAGAGAAAACTGAATATGGGATAAGATGAACGCGAATTTATTGGCTCCCTTTACAGTAGTCATTTTTATACCCAGGTATATCGACAGAAAAGTAGGGCAGTACTTTCTCTTGTAGAATAAAAGGCCTAGGGAAACTGGCAGGGCAGCGAATGCGTGAAAATGTAGAAGTAGATCTCAGACCCCAAAAGTTTGGAGGCCCCTGCAACACACATTTATATATTGTATGTTTTTAGCTCTCTGGTACTGTGCATAATTAAGACAAAACTGTACCTCAAAAACTGAACTGTGCCCCTAAATGTATTTTCAGGCACCTAGATTTTTGGACTAGACGCATGTGTGCTCCAGCGTAGTACCTCACCAGCATAGAGCCCTGGTTGGGTGCTAAGGGAACCGTCTAAAGCTATTTGAAATGCCCCCCATTAGTGTACTGTAAGCCCCATAAAGCTAGCAGTTCCATGGTCCTCACTGGTAGACCAGTCAGGGTTGGCAACATGGCAGGGCCATCAAGAACAATGAACTGACAATGAACCAGCCTATAATACACCTGTAATAGGAGAACTGTTGGCTGAGGACTGCACTCTTTCATTTAGGCAAACATTCATGTTGTAGAGACAAGGAGACAATTTATAATAACCTCCCACACAAACAAACCACACCCCACACAGCTGTCACCTTCAGATTAAGCCACAGTCAGGTAGATCTGTCTTCTAAGTTCATTATCTGAGTCAATCAAATCAAATTGTATTTTATAAAGCCCTTCAAACATCAGCAGTTGTCAGGACGCTTATTCAGATCAGCAGCAGAGCCAGCAATAAGATCTGGCTAGGAAAACCTCCCATGAAAGGCAGGAATTTAAGAAGAAACCAGAGTATCTCCACCATATTAGGTGAATGCGTGTTTTATGATTGAATCAGAACATCTTGAAATGGTGGAATATTGGACGAACACATAGTTAACCAGACTAGTAGAGTTTAATGTTTGGAACCTACTTCCCTGTTCTTGTTACCATAGGGATATGCCTGTGTGTGTGTGTGTGTGTGTGTGTGTGTGTGTGTGTGTGTGTGTGTGTGGGTGTGTGTGTGTGCATGATTCTTCCCATGACTAAATAAACCATTGCTAGAGTCATGCTGGTACATTAACTAAAGCCTCTCCTTACAGGTTGCTTATTATGCATCCCAAATGACTCCCTATTCCCTATAAAAGTACACAACATTTGACCAGGGTAACAAATAACACTACAGCCCGCTGGACCTTTGAGTGTGTGTGGGTGTGTGTGTGTGTGTGTGTGGTAAAGACAAACACACTATGACTGTTACATCTTTAGACATAGTGGGGTCCTGGGGGCATCTGTCCCCTGAAATGGACCCTGACACAGAGGTTGCATCCAAAATGAAACCCTATTCCCTATAAAATGTCAATATTGCAGGAAGAGACTTCAACATTTGTGTACTATATAGGAAATATGGTGCCATTTGGAACACATGCAGACACTGAGCCATCAGCCTTCAGGGATGGAAGTCAGCAGTGGGTCTTATAAAGGCTTTATGATACATAGCCTTTGTTTGTCCCAGAGCAAATAGCCTCTAGCCTAGGGTTCGGTCCCACAGTCGTTTCACCACATCTATATTATATGAAAAACCCTTTGTTGCTGAGCTGAATAGCCTACACACACAGAGAGAGAGAGAGAGAGAGAGAGAGAGAGACAGAGAGAAAGGGAGAAAGAGAGAGAAAGAGCGAGTGAGAAAGAGTTTGGATGTGTGTGTGTTGTGTATTTTCCCTGGTGCGCCAAGAGTTTATCAATTCACACGATTCTGTTGCGAACAGACCACTTTTTGCAAAAGAACCAATAGATTATATATTTAACATATTCAGGTAAGTCCCTCCAAAATAAAAAATAACGTTTAATAAAACTAAATAATAGTTTTATTAAACGTTTTAAAACTGGCAAAACATTTGGCACCAAAATTGCCTGAATGAATATACCCTATTTTCACACTTTAATTTCCACTCTCAGTACTAGTTCTCAGATCCTGTTTCTAAATATAAGTCCTAAATGGTGCACTAGTCCCATTAAAGTGCACTACTTCTGAGCTGGGCCCATAGGGCTCAAAGGTAGGAGTCTATAAGGCAATAGGGTACCATTTGGGAGGAAAAACATAATGTCCACAATGTGGAAACCTGTTGCACAATCCTGTACAGATTACATAGAAGTTACAAAGTATTGGCAATACAATGAGAGGCAGCTGCTTCAACTGGAAAACCATGTGTGGAAATGTCAACATCTTTGTAATGTCATAATCAACAACTTCATCATAAAATCCTAATATTAATTTTCAATCCAGTTGCACTAAAACATGATTTAAATTATTGTGGATTATCCTACATGCAATACTGATACCATATAATGACCTTAGCTAGCTAAGAAGTTCTCTTCTGGGACCAACTGAACAACCACAACTTGTTCACTTTTCAAGAACTTGATAATCACGTGTGCTCGTTGGGAAATAGACTAAATGGCTGAGGGTACCAAGGAGGGCTCTGAGAGCCACTAACATAGCTAATCCCTGAAAAATAGTTGATTGACGAAAGCCAAGCTCCCACCAATACAGAAGATAACAAAACAACCAAATAACACACCTGGAGAATGCAACATTGTAGAGACTGATCTTATAGCTCACCCTGAGACTGCAACATTCAAGAGACTGGTCTAATAACACACCCTGAGAATTCAACATTGTAGAGACTGATCTAATAACACACCCTGAGTATGCAACATTGTAGAGACTGATCTCATTACACACCCTGAAATGCAACATGCTAGAGACTGATTTAATAACACACTATGAGACTGCATTATTCTAGAGACTGATGTAATAACAACAACTGAGACTGCAACATTGTAGAGACTGATCAAATAACACACCCTGAGACTGCAACATTCTTGAGACTGACCTTGTAACACACCATGAGACTGCAACATTCTAGGGACTGATCAAATAACACACCCTGAGACTGCAACATTGTAGAGACAGTAGCATAACCATGTCACTACAGTAGCTACATGAAGACAACTCCAGCAGGGGATCCACCAATTTTTGGTACAGCAGCTAGTGCGCTTACCCCGGTATTGAAGGGGTTAGTGATTCAAATCCGGCTCAGGATGTTCCATCTACTTAGCATTGAGATGCTGCTGCTCAGTTCATAGGATAGCATCTGATAATCCAATTTCAATGTTGTATTTGATGCATTCACTTTAAAGCACATGATGTTGCGGATCAAATAACTGTAGCATATACGTAACATTGTAACAAATATTTCAAATTGATTATACAAATGCAAGACATATCAGCCCAAGAGGGGCTGTGGAAACATACGCAGGATCTAAATAACTGGCTAAGTGACTCGTGTTCAGTGCATTTGTTCAAAATGAACACTGGGACAGCAGTGCTAACTGAATATGTTTGTGTGTGTGTGTGTGTGTGTGTGTGTGTGTGTGAGACTGCATGTGTCCATGAAGAGCGTGTGCATGGGGAGTGCGCCAGAATGAGCTGGAGTGTGTGTTTTGTGTGCAAAAGGCACAGATCAGAGTGCAGGGCAGATATATAGTTAGTTTAATAGCCTGTTGGCCTGGGGGGTAGAAGCTTTATCTCTCTGTCCTGGTTATGGTGCTCCAGCCTTGCAGGCGGTAGCAGCGTGAACTATAAGGTTTGGCTGGGCTGGGTCACTGATCACTTTGGCCTTCCTGTGACATGATTAAAGAGCCACAAGATGGTGGATTGTGCAGCTGGCGTAGCTGGTGGTCATGCTGTCTGAGAGGAAGTCCTCAGTGGTTGTCTCTAGTGGTTTCTGATGGTCCTATGAGACATGCATATTTCTTCAGCTTCCTGAGATGTGTTTGGTCAGACCATTTCAGTCCCACCGTAATATTCATGCCAGGAACTTGATTTTCTTTGCAGTCATTCAGATCGAGACAGAAAATGGGTGTCCACACTCTCAGTGATCACTAAAGGTCCAATGGCCCTCATACCAACATGGCTACCTAATCACCCCCAGCTTCCAATTGGCACATTTATCCCTCTCCTCCCCGGTAATTATTCCCCAGGTTGTTGCTGTAAATGAAAACATGTTCTCAGTCAACTTACCTGGAAAAACAACGGTAAAGACATAAGTCAATAACTCTGTCGATGTACAGGGGGGCATGTGTAGGGAATAGTCAGATTTATAACAGACATATCAGACAGAATGCCAAAAAACAATCAGGCAAAGCTCAGTCGAATCTTACAGGTCACAACATCTATGTATTTGGCCCACATCTAATTCTGATTTCTATCAACATATCATTACTGTATTTCAGCCTACTACTCTCCCGCACAGTCATACATAAAGGAGTTCCATATTACAGTCACTTGACAGACAAGCAATCAATTATACAAACAAATGTCACAGGAACGCCAAAGCAGAGAATGCAAACATCACTCATTCATTAATCAATAGACCTCAGTAGCTCTCTCTCTGGCCGCCCGACTGCTAAGCAGAGTAGTCAGTCACGACACCAACAATGGATGATATTATTGCAGCATATGCTGGTTTCTTTTTGGTGGGAGGCCAAACGTTAAATGACAAAATGCACACTAACTACGACATATTTAAATCACCCTTATTCTGTTAGACGGCAAATGCTACGCGCGTTATTATTAAGGACGCTGGGTCCATGCAGAATAACATGCCACATCTTTGCTGTGATAAAAGACGCCAGGTAGAAATGGTGTGTCTACGTCACGGCCAGTACAGCTGATGCTAGCTTGACAGCGGCTTGAGCTAATGATCCATGAAGCGCACTGACGCCAAGTGTTAGCTAGCTTCGCTCACGAGTCACACACACACACACACACAAAACTCTGGGATAGGTGCGGCATTCCAATTGTAATCCCTAGCTTGAATGCATTAGATACTACGAGGATAAATGCATTTTTATCGATGTACTATTATGTGGCATGTGTGAAATTGCGTAACAGCATCAAAGGAATTCCCTTGTTGACCCTTGCAACACGCAGCATCATAAAGGTCATTTGACAGGCTTCCCGTCTTAGGAACAAAGCAAATAAACAGAATCTTAGCTCTCTGGCTCGCTCTCTCTTCCTAGGTATGTTCTTCTGCGAAACGGATAGAAGGATAACCTTGAGTCCCCACTGTAAGCTAGCTAGCTATTTCTGACCGCTAATATCGGGGCAAATAAATGGATGTGGTGGGTAAATTGCTGATGGGCAGCCTCACCGGACTCAGTAACGTTAGTTACAATACGTTAAGCAACGAATTTCACTGCCTTTCACCAGTCGTCTCTGTGAATGTAGGGAGCAAGCAAACTATCGCTGGTCGGTTTGCCTATGGATGGCTAGCCAGGATGCTAGCAAGAGTACTGTTAGTTAGCAGGATGCTAGCGCTGAGCGATAGTCAGCAAGCTTATTAAAAACCATCGGCTGCCACAGCGCGTTAGATCTTTGAGATACCAAAATAAAACGTACCGTAAAAGGAATGTCGTTGACGCTCCCTACAGAGTAACAGCTGTCACCGGGGTTCACGGCTCCAGTTAACACCTGGTGAAGATGCATTTTCCCCTTCCTTCAGCTCAAGCAGATGGCTGAATATTAAATTATTTACGACAGCGATTCGTCCACCCTGTCTGTTTCTCCATCTACCTCGCCACTGCTGCTGGGAATTCCATCCGTCTAGTCGGCCTGCCCAGCGGCTTGTTTTGTTTTTGCGAATCTCCACAAAAACACTAAGGAGGATAATAAAATCAATGGGGTTCAATCAACTAATTTTCCTGCTGTGTACATGCATGCACGTAAAAAAACAAAAAACAACAACAATCCTTCCTAGTTGGCTGTGAACACACAGCGACTGGATTACAACAGACAACCCTCAGCTGAAGGAAGGCTCTCTGCAGCGAACCTGACATGCGCGTTCACGCGGATCCTAGGCACGACTGCATGAACATAGAAATACAATGCATAGATTGTGAACGATACGAATATATGAATGAATAAAGCATGCCGTGATATTGTTGTAATTGCTGAATTATGTAATATTATAAACGACCTAATCGTTAATAAATCACCAAATGAAACGTTGCTATTAATGACACATTTCCCCATTCGTCCGAACAATATACATGCCGGAGTGAGTAATAGGGAGAATCGGGACCATGCTGGGCCGCTGGTTGTTGGGCCAGTGAGGGGGGTAAATTTTATCATGCTTTACTTGCTGCAGCCTGGAGTGGGCCACTCGCAGATTTGCGGTAGTGCGGCCCACGCTCCGTTCATACTTCACATTATCTCCTACACGCGCACACAAGCTCTGCTAACTGGGCTGGCACGTCCCGACGGCCCACGCCAAACTAGCCGCTCTCTGTCAGTCAGCTGACCTGACGTAATTACAAGTTTACATCAGAGAGACAAATTGACAAGCCTGTGATAACATGGTAAGAGATGGAGAATAAAAAGAGAAAAGGAAAAAAGGCAATGTTAAAAAAGAAAGGCATTGTAGCAAGACCAAATTTAATGTAATTTATTAGTCACCTTTTTATTAGGGCTGTCAAATTTAACACATTAACACGTGCGAACATTTTAAAATAGCTACTTAATGCCGGTAATTAATGCCAGCGACAGAAACGCCGTTAACGCATTTTACATTTTTGAGCCTCAGAGCCATCTGTATTGCTTGGCTTTCGTCGGAGCTGGTAGGATTGCAGTACTCCCTGCACTTACTGTGGTTTACCGGTATCTTAAATTGGCGGTTGACTTGTCCTGAGCGTCTCAGGTATTTTTTTTTTCAATTTATCATTGGAGAGTAGGCATTCTTGTCATGAACGCTCGGTTCTAGTGTTTACTTGGCTCTATTTTTTTTTATTTTCTGAATCCTAGCAACGCTTTAGTAGGCTACACATCCACGGATGCGTGGAAATTGAAATTTCTCTGCTTGCGTCCTGCACCTCAGTCTCCCTCCAAAAACCCATCGAACGAAAAGGCCAGCCATGCCTCCCCTAAATCGGACACTCTTTACCAACTGGTCGCGACGCTGTGTTGTGACCAGCTAACAGCTTGCTTTTAGATTGGTAAATTGTAAATATTTATTGCTTTTGCTAATCTAAGCTAAGACTAATGTCGTCACCAGTCGTATTTCCACCGAAGCATATTCTAATAATGGAATTAATAACAAACAACGTGCATCAATCAATCAATCAATCAATCAATCAAATTTATTTATAAAGCCCTTTTTACATCAGCAGTTGTCACAAAGTGCTTTTACAAAACACCCGGCCTTAAAACCCCAAGGAGCAAACAACAGTAGTGTTGAATTTCAGTGGCTAGGAAAAACTCCCTAAGAAGGCCGAAATTTAGGAAGAAACCTAGAGAGGACCCAGG
>JACXGI010020546.1:0-11022 GCA_016801175.1 Esox masquinongy | reverse complement strand
TACCCTAGAGGGTGCTGTTTAGACTACTGAAGACTACTACAAAATGTGTTTTTAATCATAGATTAATCTAAGGAAGATAACCTTTTATTCCTATAATTTTTATATTTTATATTTTCATGTTACCTCCCTGAGGAGCCTCCACTGGTCAGCGTGTATCCAAATGTGTTTTCCTCATGCATGGTGAAATGTCTCCGTGAGGGTGAAATCATCCTTATTTCACTCCACTACTACCCTTGCAGGAATTTATTGTCCTCTCAAGCGCAATAAAACATTTAAACACACACACCCACACAAACACATTTGCCTTTCTATCCCTGTAGGGCCCTGAGACCTAACCCTAACCCAGAAATCCATATTTCCTATTCTTTAGCCCTAAACCTACAGTAACCTTTAACCTCAATAACCTAATGTTTGTGCCTGAACTTAACCTAGCCCCAACGCCTAACTCTAAACGTAATTAACCAGTAATTCTTATACCTAAAGGTTACCCCAATTCTAACACTATGCCAAATTGTTTTCCCTAAACCTAACCTCTGAGACGGAAATCAGAATCAAAAAACATGTGGGGATCAATTGCTTAGGTTTTTCTATCTTCATGAGGTCC
Source organism: Esox masquinongy (assembly GCA_016801175.1). Taxonomy (NCBI): domain Eukaryota; kingdom Metazoa; phylum Chordata; class Actinopteri; order Esociformes; family Esocidae; genus Esox; species Esox masquinongy. The sequence goes on along the minus strand of JACXGI010020546.1, from coordinate 10,418 downwards.
CCACAAGTACACATAGATGTGGATGACACACTCACCGACTGTCTTGAAATAAATAAAAAAGTATAACAGCAGGAAGCATTGAACCACAGTTTATTGAGTTGACATTGACTTCCCCATTTTCACCAGCTCCACGGGCCCATGTGTGTGTGTGAATACGTGTGTGTGTGCACTAAGTGATTGTCTTTTACACCCTCCAGGCATGTGTTGAGGTAAAACGATTAGCGTTAGAGTTCATGAAATCTTCTCAATGCACAAGCCACAGTGTGTGTGTGTGTGTGTGTGTGTGTGTGTGTTTGTTTGTCTCCGTATGTGTGTTAGTCTCTGCACCAACACAACTGTCTGCTAGTGAGTCCTTGTGAAACACTGCTCCTTATCTCTCAGTGAAAATCTCATTATAATGTTGTTTAATAGGGCAATAGAATAAACAACAGGCATGTCCAATGCGTGCACTGAGTTTAAACCTAAACCTCACCCTAACCCATAATTTAACCCTAAAAACCTTACCTAAACCTTACTCTAAACCTAAATCTAAACCTAAATCTAGCCCAATTTTATCCCTAATTTTCACTCTAATCCCTAAGCCTCGTGATGACCAGAGAATGTCCGCACAGATTTCCGTAATTTTCACACACAAGAACATGCATTTGCTTTAACATCCTATTTTCCCTTACCCCTAAATCAAACACAATTTTAACCTCCTAAGGCCTGAGCTTTGATATTGTATGCATTTTTTATTTCTCTTAGCTATTTGGGATTAGTAGGACCTGATCAGTATAATATCTAAGCATGGCGTAGACAACTGTCCTCTAATAAGGACAATAGGTTTAAGTTAAGCAGAATGAAGTACATGGTGCAGGAAGCCTAAAACATAGTGTCCTCATACGTGGACACAGGGTCTCAGGAGGTTAAATGGCAATTTTCATTCATAACTGAGTGTGTAGTGTGCATTAGGTTTTTTTTGATAAAGATAAAGAGAGCCTTAGAAAATCAAGAAGGCAAAAAAAATAATAGAGACGAGAGAAACCTGAAGAGAGGGAATCATGGAAATATACTATGGTTTTAGCTTTGAAGTATATGGGGAGTTTTTTCCTTCGTTGGCCTGCCAGTTGGCCTAGCATTTTAGTGTGTCGGGTGAATAACTGGAAGGCTGCTGGTTTGAAATCTGAGTTGCTAACATTGCTTATGTTTTATATAGTCCCTGGTGCAAGAGATATATAACTATCTTGTAAGAGTATCCTACCAGTAAACGTTTTAGGAGCTAGCTCAAATTAGCTAAACAGATAGCATGTCATTTGCTAGCACAAGACAGATGTTTAAATACACTTTGATAACATTTCATTAAAAAGAAAAGTACTACAAGGCATTCTGGAGCCATTGCAATAAGGGCGAAAATCTAGACAAATAGGTTAGCTATCTACAGTACTATGTACAGCTACGATGACATGGGTGAACAGCTAGTAGCCAGTCTGTGACAGTTTGCCAGCTATTTTGATTTGATATTTGAGAGACTGATAGATTGCTGTGGAGTAAGGGGCAAAACAGTAGGTGCAGTGCTCATTTTGATTACTTTATTTTCCCCAAGTTATACTCCTAAGTTAATAAAACTTGAAGTCAGTTATTAAACCTCTGAAGTACAGAGTCATTGTGCCCCTCGTCATCATTCGTAATATTGGTCCTACTATTTGGTGGAAGTGGTGTTTCATTCAGAACCAATGATAGGACAAACTCAATGCGAACTTTTACCCAGTCTAGGTAACAAGCGCACTTACATTGCGCATTTACCCAGTCAATCTGGTACCATGGGTGTGTGGACATAATTTAACAGACTCACTGGAAAAAAAATCTATTTCATTATACTGCATCTACTATATCTATCTAGGCTTTGGGAATAATTTTGTTTTCTAATTGCTGAACACACTCGTTTTTTTATTAAGTTTTATCGTAAGTACGGAAATGTATGAAATGACTTGCATGTAAAAATACTTAGGGGTAATTAAAAGTGATAAATGCTGTTGCCTTCACTGGAAACCCAGGTCTCCCACATGAGTGGTTATGTCTTTAACCACTACACCACAGTGCTATACATTTGACCAGAACTATAGCATCTCGACATTAGATAATTTTGTCACGCATTAACATCACGCCAAGTTTTAATATTTCGCTAGACACCATTAAGCATTGTGTTAAACTGACTAACGTTTCTTATTAAGTTTAGGCTTACTAGTATCTAACTTACTACTTAGAATAGTCATAAGGATTGAGCAATTGCTAGCGAGACTGAAGATGAATTTTACACAACCAAACCTATTTCATGACAAAAAACGTTTTTTTCCATTCATTCGTGAATGACCTTGATAATATAACTATCAATATAGGTGATGATAACTGACTTTTTCGTCAAGAGAAAACCCCTACTCTTTTACTGCCCAAGGGGTCAAGCCTACAGTACCCCAAAAATCATGCACGGATGCGTATTTCGGAAATCCACCAGAAATAGTTGCAATATAGATAGTTTTATTTTAGGCTTACTACACCATGGCTGCTGAAGGTTGTAGCCAGCAAAGTTTTTGTCTATCCTGACCCAAAAAGCATGCACAGATGCGTAAATGCATTCGAAATAGTTGCAATATAATCGTGAACAGTTTTTTTTAGGCTTACTATAACGCAGCTACTGAAGGTTGTAGCCAGCAAAGTTTTTGTCTATCCGGCACAAATCCTAATCCATAATTTTCTTTGACTGTGCTGAAATTCGAACGCGGGACTTGGTTGCATGTCCGCGTCTCTAACCACTACGCTATTTAACAAGGGGCAGAAAGTCAGTATCACTCACTCAGTGAGAGACATTAGCTTTTCTTGGCCAGCTCCGCTTATGCGGTCTGGCAAAAAAATGGTAGTAATTGAATGAATACATTCACATAACTGGCTGACTTGTGCTTGGATAAATGATTTGGCTGGCTAGCTAGCTACATACGAATCATTAGCAGACTGCTGTGTTGTGTTGTGGCTGTATGCTTTCTGTGCTTTTGCGATCTCGTTGAGAAGCTGGGGCAGGGTTAGTTCTTCTCCTGGACTCATACTTTTATGGCTGCAGACAAATGCTAGGGGCGCCGTCCATCCATAGGGCGCCCTAATGAGTGAAGATTTTTTTTTTTTACTTTTATAATTCTTTACTAATACTATTTTAATACTATTTAATACTATTAAAGTTTAATACTAAAAAATGGGAGAAACTCCAAGAAGACTCAAGGGTGTTAATGGTTCCAAAGGTGGGTGCTTCAACAATGTCCTGAGTGAAGAAATGTAAATGCACTATTTTTGTTTTTCAGCAAATTTGCAAAAAATGTCTAAACACCTTTTTTGTATTGTCATTATTGGGTATTGTCAGGAGATTGATGAAGAACAAAATCCGTTCGATCAATTTTAGAATGTGGCAAACGTGGAAAAAGTGAAGGGATCTGAATCCTTTCCAAATGCACTGTTTATCTACTTTTTGCGTGACTCAAATGTTCTGAGAACCCCAGGAAGAGCAGCCACTGTCTCGCCAACACAATGTGGATCCTAATAAATATTTTAAAGCATGTCTCTGCCTTTCTTAAAACTTAGCACAAAGCACATCCTATCCTTTAGAAGCTTTCTACTTAACTGAAGTCCCAAATTAAATTGTTTGAGGATTATAATTGTGCCTGTGCATTTCTGATCAGGGCTTTAAGGACAGGCACGGGGGGAGTGGCCAGTGGATGCTCTGGGTCTGATCCATCTGGCCCTTAGGAAAATAATGTGAGTAGAATTTAAAGGGATCTGCCTGCTGTGAGGGTAGTCTGGGGGTATTTGAGCATGTTGAGCTTCTGTGTTGTGTGGTGTGTGTTTGTGTGGTGTTTGCCCAAACTGAGCTTGTGTGTATTTAAATAAAATTACAGTCATTTCAATTAATGTATTTAATGGGAACTGTATTTCTTTTTAATTTCATTACCATTTAGTAAATTAATTTAAAATGATCTAAATTGGGACAGTACAAATAAAGTGTTAAAAAAGTATATATAATTAAATGCTAATAAAGTTCATAGTAAAGAACTTTAATGCACCCAATTTAGATAATTTAATTAATGTTTTTTTCCTGCTTGTGTTTTGTCTGTGTTGGTGTGGGTACATATGACTGCGTTGTGTCTTGGTGGGTGGGTGGGTGGGTGTGTGTAGGTATGAGTGTGTTTGTCTGCGTTTCATCTCCTTCTTGCTAGTGCACCATGTTTTGTACCATGGCTCTGTTTTGAAATAACATCTTTTGGCTCTGTTTAGTGCTAAAGTAACTTTCCCTGAATCCCTAGGTTTTCAATAAATCCTGTTTGGATGTTTCAGTGTTTCCTGCTTATTCCCCCCTGATTCTAGAAATCATCTATTAGTGTTCTCTGGAAAACCAGGGTATTTTTGGAAAGGTATAGTTTATTGTAACCCTGGTCAAAAAATGTGAGAATTTGGCAGAATTTGTGAAAACATTAAAAAAAAAAAATTGACAGATTAAGATTTTTGCAGATACAAAGCCCAGCCTTCACTTCAAAAGACTGACTCTGTCTTTTTTTAAAATAAAGCACACCCATGTCCTTCTTAAGCCATCCACTTAACTGAAGTCCCACATGAAATGGTTTCAGGATTGTGCCTGGGCATCTCTGATCAGAGCTTAACTGAGGGTTTACTATGTGTGAGAGATGTCAGAGGATCAGTGGTACTCCTTTGGTGCTTTGAAAGACATCCTTGGTTGAACATAAAGTTAACTACTTCTATATACATACTTATATATTTCTACACATAACATATATTTAAAATTTACAGTATGTCATTTACACAGCACTACTAATTATGAAAAGCAGTTTTTAGAGTCTTTATTCCTGTAATTTAGATTTATTTGATAATTAGAGTCTCCCAACAGGCATATTTATCAATTATGCTCTAAATGAATCCCACTTGAATACACTTAATGTGTCCAAAATGTCACCCTTATCTACCATTAACTCTCCCAAGAGGCTCTGATCAAATGTAGTGCACTACAGACTGTAGGGATTAGGGTGCCATTATGGTACGGACGGACATAAAGCAGCTCTTAACAAGGCAGTAACACAGCCTATTAGATTTTATTAGATACTAGTGCTAACAGATGGACGTGATATAGTTCACTATGCTAAGGCGTTCATGACCAGAATATCTATTGCTTGAGTCTGGTGAGTGGAAGACTGCCCATATTGTAGTAATGGTTGGACTTGAGGAAGTGGAGTCAAACAAATGAAAACCATGATGTGTGTGATACAAAGAGAAGTAAAGAAGCGTCCTTGTACAAAACATGTAACATTATGAAGTCTGCATCAAGTGGGCATCAAAATCATCTGCCAGTTTAATGCTACCTGGTGTGACTTACAGTTTTCATTAGCAAGGAGAGATTGAAAGTTCCAGCCCAGTTAAAGTAAGAAGAAAATCAGGGGTTCTCCAAGAAGGATTTCTTAAAAATGCACACATTTTTGAGAAAGTTAGAAGAGTTATGCCACCGTATTTCAATGACACAATGAGATGGATCTGAATAAATAGCAGACTGGCAGAATATATTCTGGGTTTACTTTACAGAGGCAGCTCAGTACTGTTTTTGTCTTCTTTTCATTTTTCCCCATGTTTTTGTTACATGATTTCCATGTTCTCCCTTTCTGTCCTTACCTTTCTTTCTCTCGTCTCTTTTCTCTCCCTCTCCTCTCTCAACTAAATTTAAAGAAGGTATTTGTAAGTTCAGCCACCAACATCTCCAGGGGGAATAAGAGCAACAATGTGTTTATGACTCAAAATAGCTTTAGCAGCTAACAATATAACAGCTTTTTAGCTAGGTAATCTAGCTGAAGTTATACAACATGTGGTCTGGAATTCCTTTTATTATAGCCTGCCTGTGGTATAATTACAACTGATTGAACAAACAGGGTTTATGTCTTAGGCTAGTGGCACTGGATACAGGTAGCTTACTTGGTAGCTAGCTTGCAACTTTTATGGATGCAGTTACCCGTCGAAGACAAAAACTGCAAATTCAACTGTTCAGGTCCATATCAGCCTGCGTATTCCTCCATAATTTGAAAGCAATGCCTGTATTTTTCCATGGTTTGATCCCATGAAACAAAACACCCAGATCATAATAAACAAGAGAAAATAATTGGTGAGATGCAGAATTTATTAAGCATGAATACAAATGAACAACCCCGTTTCCAAAAAAGTTGGGACGCTATGTAAGATATAAATAAAAACAGAATGCAATGATGTGCAAATCATTTAATCCCTATATTGAATAGACACTTCTAAAAACCATTGCATTCTGGTCTCTGTTAAATAAATCATTTAAATTAAATTTGCTTAACTGTCATGATATGCTGTGTAAAAATAAATAATACAACTAAATACATTTTGTTGAAAGAATTACATATCACCAAAAGAAAATGTATGTCTTGTGAAATACCTTGAGGACCACAGATTTGAGGGTGCTTTGAGAAGAGGTTTGGAAAAGGCTAAGCTAACTGACAGACACAAATCAATGGTTTCGTATCAAAAAACGTAATTCTTAGCAAAACTGCCGTTCTAACCAGGGTTTCATAATGTTCACACTGTCATAGTCATTTTTAAAACTGGGCATGTTGAAGTGTTTTCAGAAATGGGCTTGTGGGCGTGTTGCAGCTAAGAAAACATTTTACGTAAAAGCAGAATAGATTGCAGTGTGCAAAACACCATAAATCATGGATTGACAACGAGTGGAGTGATGAGTCCATGTGTGACATTTTCAGTTCACAGAGATACCAAGAAGCACATTGATGCCTGTCCGTAGCCTTGTGTGAAGCACGCTACCAGATCGGTCATGGTCTGGTGGTGCATTTCAGCCAATGGTGTAGAGCAGGGCTATTCAATAGACTGTACATACTACATATATACTGTATATCATTAAAAAAACATACAGCTCAGATAAGTAGCTTTTAATTTTGTTTTATTAGAGACTTGCGTCTGCCGGTATGTGTTTATGTGCTATAGTGTGGTGCCGACTTACAGGTCTCTATCTCCTCTGCAGGCACTGTAGCATTTGCAGCTTTATCAGGTTTTAGAGAAATGCAATTATAATTTAAACGCTCTGCAGTAGCTGTTTATTTGTTTTGTTTTTTTAGGAAGTTCAGCTCTCTCTGGTTCTTTCATAATTCAGTGATCACACAGCCTTTCCTCGTTCTCCTTCTACCCTTTTCTCTCTCTTTTCCTCCCTCTCTCCATCTCTCTTTCTGTGCCCCTCAACTGAATGTGAATAATTACACCCAATGTCATTGGTGATATAGTGGTCTTCCAAAAAATGTAGTGTGCAACAAAAAAAAATAAAGCAATTGTTTGACTCCTCATCTTACACCACTGTCAGATATTTTCAGCATTTTCTAATACTACTTTCAAATTCTTTCCAAGACCTCTAACACCACTGTCAAATATTTTCAGCATTTTCTAACATTACCTTCAAATTCTTTTCAAGACCTCTAACACCACTGTCAAATACTGTCCACATTTTCTAACACTACCATCAAATTCTTTCCAATGCGTCTAACACCACTGTCAAACACTGGCAAAATCCTCTAACACCACTGTCAAACACTGTCCTATTAGGTATTGCACAAATCCTCTAACAGCACCGTCATACCCAAGCAAATGACATCCCCTGTACGTCATTAGTCCCTATGTCATGTGGTATGTGGTGCATCACCGTCAAATATGTCCCTCTGACGATAAAGATGTGCAATCACATGCACAAACTGTGACATCTCCGTTTGTTCAATACTGTCCTTTCCATGTTAACACAAACCAGCCCTCACCTTTGAATGATGAATGAGGTTCAGCATGTTGACAATGTGAACAATCTGTTTTTCCAGCCCATTAAGAAGACTGGCCTCGGTAAAGTGCCTTGTTCAATGATAATGACAGGTGTATAATAGTTGTGGAACTACTAAGGGAACCTCTATGGTTTTGGCTTGTTTTGTCGAACCTGTTACCCTCCAGAGATTCTAGGGCGAAGTCCCAAATGGCACCCTACAGTATATATGGATGCTTTGCTTCTTGTGTCAAACATCATGTACTCCAGAGACTGTAAAGGATCAATGCAAAAATTACTGAGGAACGGCAAGTTATGGAGAAGGAGAGGCATGGTACTGTGCAAGCATGGACCCCTGCATTTTGGTTTACAACTGTTAACACACATTTCCTGAAAGTGTGCCGTGCAACATTTTCTCAAAACTATAAAAACTCACAGCATATTGACATAACCCAGACTTCGTTCTCAAAATAAAACACCATCAAAAACCACCTTATCTGGCATATAAACTTGAGTAACAAAAGTTTGACAAAGGCATGAAATACAATTCCGTTGAGTACCCTTTGCACAGTGGTTAGAATAATTTGAACTATTATAAAAAGGCATTAATTAATGAATAACCATAATGTGTTCCATAATTTCCAGTATGGATTTGGACTTTGTATGATATAATAGATCGTAAATTATCTACAGATAATGCGGAAGTGTGCAGAAAATACACAAATTCTGTGCTTGTTAAATTTATGCGGGGGTTTTGAGTTGTAATTCAGCAACACTTGAAATTTGAATGGAGACAAGAGAGATAAAGGAAGTGTTTTTAGACAGGTATAGTGTTATAGTCTTAAAATTACATGTTTGCTTTAGTTCAACATCGTATATCTCACTTGGCCAGGGATTTTCAACTAGTTTTCAGGGTATATTTTCTGACGGTCTACATACCGAGGAGAAAGACGTTATTCATCTTGACCAGATTTCTCTAAAGGAAAACAATTGTTTTCGAACAGAAATCAGGTTGGTCAGCACAGTAGTCAGTTAAGTTTACATGAAGTTAGCCATTTTCATTTGTGAAAGTCTGGACAATTGGTCCAACCTTGAAATGGCTCAGGCTTGGCTGTCCTTCAGTTGCAATCATTGCTCATCTTCCACAATCACCTCCTACCTTTATTACTTGTTCTTTACCTCTCTCTCTGATGTTTTCATCTATTATTCCAAAACACAGGTGAACTTTCATTCATGTCGACATCCTGATTGCTTGTTGAGTATTTATGCCAACATAGCAACAGTTTTGCTTTACAAAGAGAGATGTGTGTACAATTTGCAGCAAATAAGTGTGAATAGGACAGATATTTGTATGAAAACAGATGAATATTGCATATGGGTTGGGGAAAATGGTCTTCAGTCCGGAATTTAGCTAAATGTTTTTTGTATATATTGTTTATTGAACCAGGTTTAGTGTGTTAGTCATTGTAAAAAACAGTAAGTAGTCATTTTTGATTGTTAAGAACTATACCATAAGTGGCAGTTATTTTTGTTTCCTATTTAAATAAACGTCTGTGGCCATGTCCTTGGCAACTGATTGTTGCAGTGTCCTTGACCAGGCTTCTCACCCCATCTCACTACAAAATGGATAAATTAGAGAAATATACTAATAAACATTAAATGACAATACATACGGTCAGACAAGTACATATTGTAATAGTGTTTGAGTGGTGCAGTTATCAGGTACCAGTTTGTTTATTTTTGGAGTGAGGTGACACGAGAGTGTCAAGCTTAAGGGTCTTTTGCAAATCACTTCAGGTATTTGCATCAGCAAACTGAAATGAGTGCCAACCAAGGGAAGTGAAAGCTTGGGGAATGACCAGAGTGTTAGACTATATCTACCAGAGAGCAGGTTACTACTGGAATAGCAGATGTGCACTAAGGCAGCAAATTTACCTAAAAGTCACTTATGAATAAGTTAGTACAAATGAGACTGACATCATGTGTGAGGGGAGTGCTGAAGATGACACATGTTACAAAGCAGATGGCCGTGTGAATAGCATCTAACATAGGGAGAAGCAGGCAGACTCAAGCATATTGCCGTATTGTAGAATTAGCAGGATGGTCATTTTTACAAGTGTATTCTTGTAAGCATAGGTGAAGGATGCCTTATAATATATGTATACAGTAGGAGAGTTTAAGTCACTTCATATTGATTTATTGATAATGGATTGAGGAGTCATACTTGCACACTTGCAATCATTATTTTAATCATAATGTTGGTAAATCAAAGGATGTCACTTTTCATTGCCTTTTGATAAACAGAAAGGACATACACTTCCTACTATCTGCATATGCTGGGCGTGATCACTGCATATGCAAAAGCTTACATTATGTATTCGGAATACAGATAAGATTAGGAAGGACATGTGTTATAAGGTTAAAGGGTGAGAGATAGAGTGACGGAGACAAACACAGAGAGGGATAGAGATAGAGGGGGACACACACAGAGGGATAGAGATAGAGGGGGACACACACACAGGGATAGAGATAGAGGGGGGGACACACAGAGAGGGATAGAGATAGAGGG
>JACXGI010020545.1:7500-11024 GCA_016801175.1 Esox masquinongy | reverse complement strand
CCCCCCCCCCCCCCCCCAGTCTATCTCCACTGTTGTCCTACACATGTCATGTGTAATCTGTCCCACCAACAGCGCTTACAATAATTATTCATAATCGACTTCCCATGGCAGGATGTTACATCGTCGGTCGGCCCCATCGCTAAGACCTTTCCCTTGTTGCATCATCAAACTTTAACACTATCACACTGCTGCAAGCGGAGGAGAGGAGCGAGACCGAGGAGAAGAGTAGGAGAAGGGGTGGGGGTGGAAAAGGAGAACAGGGTCTAAATGGAAAGAGTAAAGTGGTTGAGCTTATAAAAACATAATGGGCTTGTCTGGTTTGATAAACTGACAATACGGCTGGAATAAACAGAGAGAGAGAGAGAGAGAGAGAGAAAGAAAAAGAGAGAGGCAGGGAGAGATAGGAATAGAATGAGGGAGTGAGAGGGGGAGAGAGAAAGATAGGGATTTAAAGAGTTAAAAAGGAGGAAAAGAGGTAACAGTTGTTGCAAAGTCAGAAAGCCTAGCTACTCAACCAGTCAGACGAGACAGCCTAATGTGGAAAGCACCGTCTTATGGTCCATGGAAAGAAGCGGTCAACGAAACGCAGTCAGTCATCACATCTGATCTAACATCTGATCTACGTCAGTTGATAATTTCTGTGTTTTCATAAGTAGAAGTTTTCAGTTTAAGGTGATGGCAAGAGACATACTGAACGGCTAATTCACATACTGGATGGCTAATTCACGTATTGGATGGCTAATTCATATATTGGATGGCTAATTCACATATTAGATGGCTAATTCTTGTAACTGGGACCATAGAGACATCTGTGGAGGCAGTCAAAGTGTATTTAGCTGTATTGCAATTGACAGGTGCAGGTGACATGAACATATATCGGGGTTGACATCCACGCGAGCACCATACCCTGAGTTTTGCCTCAACGTAGTTTGAAATGTAGGCTAATTTTGATGGGAGAAAATGAGAAGATTCCGGATTTTCCACTTTCCCCTCGAGGCATCTTTTCAACTGTTTTGTTCAAGTTTCCATTGACCGCTTTACTGCATCTATCAGTCGAAGCAGTGTGATTCGAGTGGCAAGCCAGAGCCCAGCTCAATACCAGAGACCCACTCAATATCAGAGACCCACTCAACGCCAGAAACAAGCATTTTACTTGATGGGAAGCTACAAATTACCATGTTAAGGCATGGAGATTGGGTCTTCCATTGAAACGTTACATGTTTGATATAAAACGTGCAACATTAGCAAACATCTAGCATTGTTTTACTGTTATCAAGATTGCAGACAAATCGTGTCAAACTCAGCTTGTGAGATTATTATGTTGTTTGCTTTATAGTTACTGTGGAAAAAGATGAACAAATAGGGAAAAGCTTGCTACCAGCTGGCCAGAGACCCCATTTTGTAATCGATTACACCAAATGAAAGAGGCTGCTGTCAGAGTCTCAGAAGGAACACTCTATATTAAGGAGTATATTCAGGTTGTGAAACACACCTAACTGCCATTTTGTGGTACCACATACACCTCTAGATCACAGGTGTTGAACCAGTTCCACAGAGGGCTGAGTGTCTGCAGGTTTTCGCTCTAACCATGTGCTTGATCGACTATTAAGGTCACTAATTAGTTAGGATCTACCCTCACCTGGTTGTTAAGGTCTGAACTAGGCACAAATGTAAAGGAAAAAACAAAAACCAGCATACACTAGGCCCTCAATGGAATCGGTTTGACACCTGTGTTCTAGAATAAAGGTTGTCATGAAGGTCAGATTGTACATTCAAAGTAGGACTCTCCCTGCTCCAGACGCAAAGGTATAAGACCAGTAACCCGGTCATTAAGGAAGACCATTTCAAACCAACTTTTTATGAACAATGACAACAAAAGCCCGGCAACTGACTAGTACTGGCGCTGAATGGTCAGGACTTTGGGCCAGTAACCAAATGGTCGCTAGATCAAATCCCTGAAGGAGTAAAATATGCTGATCTATCTTTTAACAAGGCACTAAATCCTAACTGCTCCACGGTCACCGTCAATAACTGCTGATCTCTGGCTTTGTTTTTAGCACCTGTATTTTGGTGACTGATCAAAAGCATTTTTTCCTCACAGCTGTTTTGTCCTAATACAGCAGACATTTAAGGTGACCAATATATACTGGTAACATCACAGAATCAAATCACATATACCAACATACTGGGATCACATTGTGTCAAGACGTCCCTGTAAATTCCCAGTCGCACTCTGAAATAGAGGAATTGAAGCACCCCCTACATGGCCTTTGACCCAGCCAACAACACAGAAACAAAAGATCCTTTCAGGGCTCCGACAGGGCTTACTTGGGAACCCGAGGAACCGATCGTGTCATGAAGACGGCAGAGCGTTCTGAGGTAATTGGGACTCACCCTGCTCGAGAGGGGGAGGTTTCACACCCGTCACCTTCATCTTCAGGGCCTCCTTGGCCGTCATGTCACAGCAGGAACCTTTGTTAGTGTCTTGGTCGCTATCGGCCTGGTCGCTATCTCCATGACCACTGTCTCTAAGGCTCGCTCGCTCCGGGTCCTTGAACGTCGAACTGCTACATGAAAAGAACATAAAATAAGAAAAAAATACAAAAAAGGATATGTACTATCTAACGGATTTAAGAAAAATTTAAAAAAGGTATTTCATATATATATATATATATATGGGGACACTTTCTGAATAAACTAAACATGGAGTTCTTCATTGTCTGATTTCTGCTAGATTATACAGACACTGTGGGTAGTGTACTAGATTATTAGCCCTTATCTCATCCAGATACCAGTTAACTGGAAGCCCTTACCTTTGAACAAACTGCTGCCTGCTGCCCATGTAATTGGGCTCGGTGGGAAAATTATCTGTCTGTGAAAAAGGAAGAGAGGAGAGAGTTTACGACGTGTTCCCTGTTGATGTTGTGTTACGCCCAAATGTGTCCCCCTCCTGGGTTGCAACAAGAACTCCTGGTGACAGAGAATGATTAATATGGGGAACGAAGGCAGCTTGGGAGAGGGGGGTGGGGAGGAGAGGGAGGGTTTTTTTGATTCGTTTTAATCCCCATGTGGAAATGTTTAGTGAATTAGTTAAGAAAACATGTCTATTAATTAAACATCCAGAAGGAGCCCTCCTTTACTGAACACCTCTGACCCAACAAAGCATGGAAGATGTATCCCTGTACTGAACACCTCTGACCCAACAAAGCATGGAAGATGTATCCCTGTACTGAACACCTCTGACCCAACAAAGCATGGAAGATGTATCCCTGTACTGAACACCTCTGACCCAACACAGCATGGAAGATGTATCCCTGTACCGAACACCTCTGACCCAACACAGCACGGTGGGCATGTCCCTGTACTGAACACCACCGATCCAACACACAGCATGATGGGCATGCCCCTGTACTGAACACCACTGACCCAACACACAGCACGGTGGGCATGTCGCTGTACTGAACACCACTGTTGGGAACTCTTCTTTTGGAAACCCCAGCGCCCCATGCCAACAAACACTGCTG
>JACXGI010020545.1:0-2500 GCA_016801175.1 Esox masquinongy | reverse complement strand
CTGTCTGCCAAGCGGACTGAAGTCTAACATATTCATCACAGGTCAGAAAATCTCTACGCTTTTACTGCCAGCAATATGAGAATTGGGGGGGGTGAGCCAGAGAAATAGAGAGTGAAAGACACCGAGGATGAGAGACAGATAGATAGAGAGGGAAAGCAGAAGAGAGAGGAACTAGGGAATTAACAAACAATCCATTGATCAACCAGTTCCTAAAGAGCAGCATTTTAAAGTGATCAAATTTAATTAGGAGCCTCTGTGTTTTCCTGCGTGTATCAGACCAATCAATCCCCCAGCTTAAGTGAACTAAATGACATCAAAGCCCACTTTCTTCCTACATCAGGAAGTCTAAAGGGGAGGGGATGGGAGGGGAGGGGAGAGGAGAGTGCGATCAAGGGAAGGCAGAAGAAATGCTTATACTGCAGCTTTGCTTCACTCGTCATCTGAGCTTCTCTGTTTCTCTCTGTGTGGAGGAGAGAGAAAGAGGAAGAGAGGAAGAGAAAGAGAGGAAGAGGAGCTGAGAGGAATAAAAAGGAAGAGAAGAGAGGTGTGGGTTTATTAAAACCATCAGCATGAAATCTTGTGTTCGGTCAGAGCAGCTACACCTCAGAGAACACTCTATTAAAAATATAGATTCAGCAGGAGAGTGGAATATTCCCAGCTATGGGACCGTCATGGAAAACAGTGAAACAGAGAGATAGCAGTAGAGACCAAAAGAGAGAATAAACGAGGCAAAACGGGAAAAAGAGACAATGTGTGTACAAGGAAGAGGAAGGAGATTTCACATCATTAAGAAAGACAAGAAAGCTGCAGGATTTCAAAGCTGATTTACATGAACTTGCTCTCTTAATATCCCTATAATTTTGCCTTGATGTTAAACTTTTTATTGTACCAGGTAAGCAAAACTGAGAAAACCTTCTTTTCAGCAGTGGCCTTGGAGCAGTGTGGGTAACTGCCTTGCTCACTGGCACATTTCACTTTGCTGGCTTCATGATTAAAACCAATGGTCTTTTGGTTTACAGACTCAACACAATTCAACAATAGACTGAGTTAGTGTAAGCTAGACTAACCTAGATTGAGTTAGACTTAACTAGAATGAGTCAGACTATCCCAAATTAAAAGTACCTGTTAGACAAGCAATGCCAGAGCTTTAGTCACCTCCTGTTTTTTATTTCACTGTATGTCATTGTACTGTCTATATATCATGATTACTGGATTGAATGAAAGAATAAATAATTGTGATTGACTAATCAAGTCAGTACAAAGTTTAGAATATTAACGAAGATGATTTAAAAGACAATTGTAATTGTATAAGCATCTCCGCTTATGTGTTCTTTGTACTTTGTGTGTTAAATAAAAAATCAGTTAAAACAGTTCCTGTTTGACAGAATGCTAATTTGCATGCACACATGAAATCAGAGTATGTAAGAGAAGCTGAGATGAAAAAATACTATAATTCATATTTAGTTATTTTTATTAAAGACGTTTGTGTAGAACACGTTTAACCTTAATCATAATATTGTCAAATATTCTCCAATTGAGATTCTCAAATGTGATGTACGATAAGCTGAAGATCACCATGGATTCAACTTTCTACTGCCATTTGACTGTTATTGCCTTGAGGATCAACGGTTTTGGAAGAAAGCAAAACAACTTCCGTCTTGAATACAACTCCAACGCGCACACACACACACACACACACACACACACACACACACACACACACACACAGACACACACACAAACAGACTCAGCTGTCATTTACTTTATCAAAACAAACTAAACCACTGCCTGAACAAACATAGTGTTTGTTTTACAAATCACTGCTGTGTCCCAGAGGACCTGGGTGAAGTTATGAGAGTAACATTGCATTAGAGCTGGTGACTAATGGAAATTAAACAAGAGGAGTTACGACACTCATCCCTAGTGATAGGGCACGACACTCATTCCTAGTGATAGGGCACGACACTCATCCCTAGTGATAGGGCACGACACTCATCCCTAGTGCACTATGTAGGGAGTAGGGTGACATTTGGCACTTACGAAATAAATGCTTTAACTCATCTGTAGCCTGATTGTCTATTTATTCCTTAGTGGATCGGCTGGTTTAACCACATAAGGGCGGGTCACTCAGTACAAAAAAAAGACTCCACAACCAAAAAACCTCAACTAATGGCCAATAGAGTCCTGCATCTCCCCACCCTCTGTGAAGTCAGCCTACTAAAAATATCCGGTTTTCAGGGACACAATCAACTTCAACCAAGCCTCAGATTCCTCCTAAACAGAGAATGTAGGAATTCCACTCAGGAGTTTTTCCCTCTGTTCAGTTTCATACCAACCCAAAGACTATTGTTGGACTGTCGGGAATTCTGAAATATTCATTAGGTGACATCAGCAGAGGGAACTGGCCCCAACACCAGACACACAGACCCAGTATGCTCTCTATCATTCCCGCTCCTCTCTGTCCCCATCGTTCTCTCTCTCTTCTCTCTCTATCATTCCC